>PVIC010009146.1:0-46296 GCA_004025085.1 Thryonomys swinderianus | reverse complement strand
AAGGGCTGAAGAGAAACTCCTTTTCACCTTTTCTAACACTCAGAAACGCACTGACTTTACAACACTGTAGGAAATTCTTTCGTCAGCAGCTGCAGACGCTATAAGAATTCTTTGGGATTCAGGTGGACATAAGCAATGTATCCCCGTACTAGCAAGTGAGAGGAAAAAGTAAATAAATAACTGTTCTTTTTTTTTTTTTTAACCTTTCTAGGTTTCGAAAATGACTCCACCTTTCTTAACAATGGGGCATTGACCACCCTTGACTGCGTTCTGTACTTACCATACTGTGAGAAACAAATGGATCTTTCAGTTTTTGTTGCCTTTTATTTTAAAAAATAAGAATGGAATTTACATACGATAGATAGACAATCCACATAGCAACAGGAGTACAGAAAAACAAGCAGGTGTTAATAAATTTCTAAGAACCATTAATCTGGTTCTGCAAATACATCCTGCTGTTCATTTAAATGGAATGATGCTCTATAAATCTACTACTTCCATCATTCTCTAAGCTATCAAAACGTAATATATAACACCTCTGATGATGAAGAGAAAGTCAGCTTAGAAATCCAATTTGGCTCTTTCACCATTTAAGCTCTTTATTTAACTTTTGCATTCCAGCCTTCATTTTAAACAAGCTTTGATTTTATTTACTCACATTTCATGTTGTAATGCAATTATAGGTATCTTCAGAAGTTGGCACCAAATGTTGCAATTGCCAAAAATAAAATTACATTCTAAATCAGATATCTAAAAATAAGAAAAAATATTTTATTTGTCACACTTGAAAATTTAGAATAATTTATGATTATGCTATGTGAAAGTGGTAACTATGGATAGAACAGAGCTAACTCAGGAGGAACTGGGGATAGAGTTGTGTCTTTGTTGTAAAACAATGAGAAAGGAATAACGTGACATTCAAAGGCCCCCTGGTTATAACACATGGTCAATAGCTAAATTCTGGAATTGATAGTAATTGAACTGTGGATGGAATCCATCATGTAAAAGGAGTGAGGGGAAAAACTCAAATGGAACTGAAAATAAAAAATTGTATATGATTGACCCTGGATGAAGCATGTTAAGATAAGATTAACGATAGATGGACAATAAGAAAAGGTTAACAAGATGGACAATAAAAGAAATGCTGGCTCTTCATCCTGAGATGTTCTGGCCTATTTGATTTTTCACATATGCTTGTATTGCCTTAAAAATAATAGCATAAACAACAACAACCCAGTGCTTTACTTGATGTTCATTTGGTTAAAGTAATTTTATCCTTCTTTATTTTAAGGGACAGATAATGGATGTGGATTTTCATGTCCCACTCAAATATGGTGGTTTACAATGTTATCTCTTGTTAACGATATCCTTGGATCCTCATTTAGCACCCAAGCATTCTGGTTTCAGCAGAAATCTATGAGCTGAATCTGATTCACTTGGAAGACAGACTGGACCACTAGTTAATTTCACTTTACACTATTCCTCAGAGGTCTTTGATTCTGCAGATACTCTTTTTTGGGGATTTTCCTGGCATCTGCAAAATGTTAACCTGCTGATTCCTTTCAAAATTTTTAACCAAGCAGCCCAGTCGCCAGCCTTCTCTCTGAACACCCTACTATGGATATTTTCCTGGGTTCTGTTCTTCTTCCTCTTCATGGCTGCTTGAAGGGTCTCCAACTCCTATCACTTTGCTCAGTCTTGTGATAAAAAATATTGCTTTGTGCAAAGTTCATATGATCCATTCCTAAACCCTAGCACATCCAGTGTGACCATACCTCTGGCAATTTTTACACAGATGATTAAAGTAAGATGACTGGGGTGAATCCTAATACACAGGGCTTACATCTACATAGCAAGTTAAAATTCAGACAAAGCCATGCCCAGAGAGGGAAGATATCATGAAGACACACACTCCTGTGAAACAGCTCTACCTCTTTTCTTCCTATTATCTACCCTTTATTTTCTTCTTTATTTATACTTTGTGTTTCTTAGAAAAGAGAAACTACATGATACTTAATTGTGTGTCTGATTTGTTCACATTCTGGGCATCAAATTTGCCCTTAAATTTTTTTTTTTTGGTGGTACCGGGGATTGAACTCAGGCCCTTGTGCTTCCAAGGTAAGTGCGGTACCATTTGAGCTAAATCCCCAGTCAATTTGCCCTTAATTTTTATCATGTCTTCCTTTTACATATATTCCCAACTTTGTGTTCCTGGACGCAAGATCTGGTAACCTTCAGATCTTGCCACCTCTTGACTGCATTTGTAAGATATTTTCAACTGGTTTCCCAGTCCCATCTTGCACTCTCAAGTTGAGTGATCCCTACAAAGTGAAAATGCGAGGGGCTTTTCCAGCTGTTAAGGATCTTGCTCTACAGTATCAGCAACTCACTGTGACGCAGTGCTCAGTGGTAAACCAGCTGACAAGTGGGGAGTTTCATGGGGGTGGCAGGTACTTCTAACGAGCCCAAACTCGGTCCATGAAGTTCTCTGAAAACACTCTAGCATGAACTCTTGTTTACAGGAGCTAGTGTCAGTCCCCGACACTGAGAACCAGTCTCAGGGGCGCGACGTCAGACACTGGAGGCAAGAAGGTCACCTGGTTTGCGTTGCTCACTGTTGTCCTTTCCAGCTCTGCGCAGTTAATGACACTAAAACTATCTTCTATGAGTCGTTCCCCTTGACCTAGTTAATACGTCTATCTTCCACTGCCTAAATTACTCCTGGAAATAAATTTCAAGGTACAAAGTCTTGTTTCTGTGGTAAGCCGAGGAGGTGCTGGTCCCGGCACTGTCCAACGCGACACTGCCCGTCAGTTCGTCCCAAGCTGATCAGCTGACACCTCCTGAAACAGATGCCAGAGTCTGATTTAGCATTGTTTCAGGTTGTACCAGAGAAGGAAATTTATAGATCTGTGATATGTTTCACCTTGTCATAATGTGTAAAAACTGTATGGCCAGAAATTCTTATTTTGAATTAATATCTCCTGGAATACCTAAAATTTTACTATTCATGCAAAAGTAGACTTTGAGAGGGCCGGAGATTTAGCTCAGTGGTTCCGGCACCTGCCTCACAAGCGCAAGATCCTGAGTTTGATCCCCGGTAACCGCATACAATGCTGGGCATGGTGACTCACGCCCACCAGCCATCAATACCACATACTGCAGTGCCAGGCGTGGTGGCTCACGCCTGTAATCTCAGCACTCAGGAGGCAGAGGCAGGAGGATTGCTGAGTTCGGGGCTTGCCTGGGCTACATAGTGAGCTCAGGGCCAGCCTGAACTACAAAGCGAGACCCTGTCTCAAAACAAAAAAAAAAAAAGGTAGACTTTGAGAATGTCTATTCAGTCTGTTCCTGATCATGTCCCTGGCTAGAAGTTGGGCTGCCATACATGAATTAGGAACTGCATGGACACTAATCATGCTACAGCACCTAGCTGTGCATAGTGCTCTTCCGATTGTGCCCAACCTGCGATGTTACATATAGTGACCTGGTCATTTCTCAGTGGTTTTCACTTGTGGATTTCTGGGCCCTTTGCACCTTCCTGAAGGTTGTTATTTGGGAGTTTTCATCGAACTGTTTCCTTTGCTCATCAGGCACAGAATTATATCCCTCGTAGTGGAAAAACGTAATTGTTCAAAAGGAGATCTGTGTTTACTGTAAGAAGAGGAAGGAATAGTTTACACAGTGGCAGAAATGCCAAGCCTGCTTAAAGGGTACAAAGATGCAGCTGAAGCTTAATTGGACAAAAGAATGCCAAGGCTTGTAACGAGCTCAGTCGGAAGAGCTAGCTGGTGAGGATCTGTTCCCAGGGCTAACAAACAAATAGTGGAGGATTAAGCAGTTAGCCCAAAAAGGGGAGGTGAGGAGACAGGCATGGGATGGAGTTTCGGGCTGGGGGGGTCAAGGAGTCCCTCAGGTAAGTCATTTCTCATGCTAGGTGTCTTTTTACTGTCTTATATTATAAAACCATTTCCACTCACATGCCGTTTTAAGTTCTCTGCCTTTCTTACCCAGTCTGATGTTGATTGATTTACTATTGATACTACTGTTCATTCCATGCTTTGTGTATGAGGAACCGACCAAAGGATGTCTGTCCTTTCCTGCCCCTACACATTTTCATTTTCATGACTATTTGCAAACGGAGCCATTGTTCACTCGGGACAGAGAGTGTGGAAATCTTGAGGTGTTCAGAAGTCTCCGCGGCTTGTAATCTAGTTCTAATGCTTGGGGTTTGAGACAGTTTCCGAGGAGAGCTGAGACACGGGACATTAATCTGCCTCCTGACAGCATGGGGTTTTAATGCGTTTTCTGCATCCACAGAAAGAGCCTCCTATGGAGGTGGTGAAAGGAGTTATGGTGAAATCAATATCTTCATTTCACCGGGGCCACTGACAATTTCTAGCAATGATACAAGGGATCACTGCACAAAGAAAGCTTGTTGGACAGAATCTAGTGGACAGTACATGTAGTTTTGAAAAATTGACACAAATATTTGTTCCGAGAGGAAAAAGATGACTAGGCTACACACGTGGCCATTATCTTTCTGGAATTATGTAGATATCCTGATGTAACAACAATAGTGTGATTTTGAGGCAACAAGGGGTTCATTATAATATTGCTTCTGGGAAGATTAATTCCACAGGCATGTAAAAAAAAATCAATGGAATTATTCTGGCCATATTGAGGTACCAAAGAAAAGGGTGATACCTGATAGACCACAGAAGGCACAGACTACATTAACAGACCATAGAGTAAAACACAAAAGATTAAAATCAAGGCCATTTGGCTTTGTCAGTGAGATTATCAGAAGTATTACTGGATGGACGATGAGTACCAAGTAGATGAGGCTGATCGATCTTTTCTTATTACAGGTATTAGATTCATGTCAATATCAGTGCTACTTGAGAATAAAATTGAATAGTCAGTTATTGATATTTTTTAGAAATTATTTTTCAGCTCTCACTGATTTATGTGATATTCCAGTCTTTTGTGTATTAGCAATGGTTGGCAAGAACATCTAAAAATATATTTCTATTTTGATGATAGAAATAGGAATGATGGTACATATTTTTAAAAACCATTGCTCACTGTTTTGATATAGTTTCAGAGATTTAAAAAATATGTAAAAATGCTTCTTTAGTTTTCATATGGGTGAATAATCTTATTACCCATAAGAGTGATTTCTTTTACTCTATACATGTGATGGGAATGTTTAATTTTTCTATCTTTTCTGTGAATTTTTCTTTTGTTTATTCTCTGACAGTTAATGTTAAAGAATAAAAATAAAAGGTCTTTAGATTTGAGTGCTTTTAAGATTCACTTTTCCTTTGTCATGAAATTTTTTTTAAATATGAATCTAAAATATGGTGGCTATTTCTTTTTCTGTTTTGTTTTGCTTTGTTTTTAGAGACAGGTTCTCACTCTGTAGTTCAGCCTGGCCGTGAACTCACTATGTAGCCCAGGCAAGCCTTGAACTCACAGCAATTCTCCTGCTTCTGCCTCCCGATTGCTGGGATTACAGGCACGAGACACCACACCTGGCTTTGTAATATATGGTGCCAGGGATCGAACTCTGGACCTTGCACTTGCCAGGCAGACATTGGAACCACTGAGCTAAATCCCTGGCCCTATGGTGTCTATTTCTAGAGTACAGAGAGGATGAATATGAGATGTGCATATTCAAGAAAAGACAGTCTGTTGCAAAATTTCCCCTGCTAGTGTGTTCTGTGGACAACGATTCTCAAAAGAATTCTAACATCAAATATGTTGGAGAGTGCTGCATTTTATCTTTCGTCTTGGAGATTTACAGCACTTTTAGAATGCTTAAAACTTTGGTAAGTTCCACAGAAAAGATACTGGTTTAACAAAGCCTAGCATTTCTTAAACAGTTTACAATAAAATAAGTTTTAAAAGTTCATAAATGCTCATAAACATCCTGCTTAATTATAAGGCAATTAGATCTTATATCCTAGCCAACTAGTCCCTTTCCCATTGGTAGAACAGCCTGCACATATACCCTTCGACTTATGATTTCTGTGGGAAACCCTGGGTAGACTAGGGTAGAAGAAACAAATGAAATACCTCTAACCTGGCTTAATGGCTTCATCTATTTTCATTATCTTCTCCATTATTTCATAAAATTTCTGTGAAAATAACCACCTACATTGTCACTGGACTTGTCAAATTAAATGCTATATGAATGTAGTAATAATAGCGACCACTAATTGAGCACCCAGACTGTGTCAGAAAACGAAGCATTGAGCTCCACGCGTTCCCTGTCCCACCAGCAGGGGAGGCCTGGCTGTCTCCACTCGGAACGGGACAGCGCGGCTTGGAGAAGTCATGCGTCTCGCCCAGGCTCACCTGCAAGTGCAGATAAGGCAGCGCCACCCACCCCTCCCTCCTTCGTCTCCCACGTCCCTGTACTTTTCACTAGATCACACTGTCTCTCTAAAGAACGTTAATCCAGCCAGTTCTCGCAAGATGATAAAATATGAAGTGATAAGAATAATGATGCCAATAATGGTAATTAATAACAATCAGACTGGTGTTAAAACTCTACATGTGGTCATTGCATAAAATTTATAGCAGTACAATTTTTAATACTAGAGCACCCACTCTCTTCTTTTCTCCCCCACATCCAATTAATCACTAACTCTGGTTGATTTTTTTCCCTTTAATATCACTACAATCCATCTATCATCAACAACTCTTGCTAAAATCGCCTCCTTATACACAATGGAGTTAGTTTTGCTATAATCAATGCCTAATTGTCATTCTTTGCTGGCTTCATCCTATGCACTGAAGCCACACTGATCTTTCTGAAATACGTCTTGCTGATTTCTTCAGATCGCATTAAAAGCTTGACAACCAACGGCAGACAGTGGGCTAAACGCATAAAGACCAAATACATAAACTTCTAGGATACCTCACCTTCCGACTCTTAGTACCTTTCCAGCTTCAAACTTCACATTTCTTACCTTTTTGTGAGCTTTATCAATGCCAAGCTACAAAATCCATTGATTTTTAAGGTGTACTTTTATTCCATTCAAATGTACACATTTCTGAAATAAAGGTGTTATACCATCGATAGATAGTTAAATAGCAGTGTTTTCTTGTTTCCCAGTGGTACATAAAGTGAAGGGCCATCTTTTGACTGTTAAACTTAAAGATTCAGTAAGATGCTGTCCGTCCTCTTCTCTGATGCATCACAATTATTTCCTCTGAAGGGACATTTTCCCTGCTCTTCCCTTCAATGCCCCTTCACCTATCATTCCCCATCTCAATTTTCCTATGGGAAATCTTCTCACATACAAACCTGACTTAAAGATTTCTTCTCACATACAAACCTGACTTAAAGATACTGTCTTGTACTCCACAACACTGCCTTATGACATTCGTAGATAATTGATCTGAAGTACGTCCATCATCTTTTTTCTGTCTGTTTTCTTTTCTCTCTTCCTTTATGTGAAGCCTAACTTCCCTTTCCTTGAGTGCAGGCTCTAATTTGTGACTCTCTTCTAGGGCATAGAATATGGTAGAAGTCTCTATGTGTCATTTTCAAGATTATATCCTAAAAAGACACCATGCCTTCTTCTTTTCGGATTTTTGGATTGATTATGCCAGATCGTGAGGAATCTCAAACACCTTTCTGAAGTAATTCCCACAATGAAGAGCTGAAGCCATCAGCCAAGAGCTGCAAGGACTCATCTTGGAAGCAGACAGTTAAGCACCAGTTAAGCTTTCAGGTAACTGCAGCTCTGTTCAACATCTTGTTTACAGTCTCCTAGGAGAACTACCTGGCCGAGCTACTCCTGAATTCTTGTACCACAGATACTGTGAAATGGAAAATATGTGTTGTTTTAGCACTAAGTGTGTGGGAGATTTGTAACAGAGCTGTAGATCGCTAATACAACACTGAATTTTGACTGTCCGCGGCTGTGTCTTTTGGACTGAAGTTCTCGGGAGGCCCTGTCTTATAGTGTTTGCCATGTATTCCGTTCTTACCACAGTACTTGGCTTGGATTATATTCTCAGAAATCGGAGGTCATGTGCACATGGAGAGGAACCTTGTTTCATCCAGTACTTTGATTTAGGCTGGAGACCCTTCCCCTTTCTCACAAGGAAGTGTTTGTAAGACTTGATATATGCGGTCACTTATTTATTTATAGTAAAAGGCAGGAAGGGAGGAACAGGCGTTTTCATACTGTTTTATTTTTCCCTCCAATAGCCAGAATGAGCATTTAAAACTATTACGCTTTCTGCTCAGAAACATTCATTGATTTTGCATTACACTCAGAATAATATTAAACTTTCTTCTTATGGACTCCAAAAATGCTCCATGACCCAGCTCGTGCCTCTCTCGTCATTCTCTAGAGAGTAATTTTTCATTCCTCAAGGAAATCGAGCTGTTTCCACTTCAAAACCTCATACTTACTCTTGCCTTTGCCTACAGTTTTCTCGTTTTTTTTTTTAAAGGAGGAGATGCTTTATATAAATCTTATTTATAGATTACACCAGTTCTTCAGACAAGTCCCTCTAAGGTTGCTCTTCATCTCTCCATTACCTTTTCCAGTGTTGTGACATTTTCTTGTCTTCTACAGGAATTTATTCTTTGCCCATTTGTTTTCTTTTTTCCTTCCTTGACTAGACATAAGCCACATGGGTGGGAGACCCTGACTTCCTAGTTGACCGCTATGTCTCCCAAGACTTAACACCACTGCCTGAGCACCACAAGCACTAAGTAAAAGTCTTACCGGTGATTTGAAAAGACAGATGAAAACATAGATGCGTAGATGCAGTAAAGTAGTGTGTAAGAGAGGCAGAGAGGGGCCGGGATATCCAGAATCATGTGTCTTGCCGGTGCATCCTCTATGATTCTATTTGAACTACTGAGAGAGATTAGGATTTGAAGAAAATCATGTTTTGACAGTGTGCGAGAATGATCTCCAGTAGTGTATTTCGTGGCTCAGGTGAGCCAGAGTGGTGAGACGCAGGTGGGCATGATCTCATTTCACGGGGATAGGCAACTCCAAGGAGGAGCAGGTTTGGACATGCCAGCGGCAGTTCTTTTGGAGAGAACATCCGTCTTCTGGGGGGTGGGGTCCTGCCTGTGGAGGGAACAGTGAGGGGCTCAAGGTCAGTACAGAGCGGTGGAAACTGGCAGAGGAAGGAACAGAAGAGAGAGTTGAATGAAGCACGCACTTCATGGCAAGTGTGGGACATGGTACATGTGGGACAGCATTGGAGGATCACTGAATATGCTTGGTGAGGATGTGGGAAGGAAGGGACTAGATATAATAAAGAACAGAAACATGGCTCCAAGTTTTATATGCAGGCAGACAAATTTTGAAGCTACCATTCTTATAGAATAGGAAAAATAGGAATCAGAAAAATAAGAGTTTTATTTGTAGCTCTTTCACATGCTAGCTATGTGATATGAGGTAATTTATATAATCTTTTCAACATCTACCTCCTCATCTAAAGCACAAGATTACTGCTATCTCCTGAATGGGGTGGTAAGGATCAAATGAGATAAAACTTGAAAGTTTAAATGTCAACAGTTTATAAAGTCATGTACTGTGACTTAAAAGTTATTTGTCATTATTACATTTGTCTAATTGGCCTAGTTTATAATGATAACTTCCAACCCTTAGATACTTCTCTCATTTTCCTACCCAGCAACCTCAAGAATCATGTTTTCACTTCTGGGTCTCACTCCCTTCATCTGACTGTACTAGGGAGGAGCATCTTCCCTATGCTCCGCTAACTAGGTTTTCTTTCTAGAGATTTTAGCATCAGGCCTTAAAAAACCGTAATCCAGAATAAGTTAGTCTTTCAAATACAAAAGGCCAGAACCAAAAATTAAGTCCACATGTTACTGCAAGTCAAAGAAAGGTAGTTAGCAACCAGACATGTGGTAAACCAGATTGGCAGAGAAAAAAGACAGGAGTTCAGGGTGAATTTTAGTCCTCGGGATGAGTATTATTTGCCATCTCTGAGTCGTAATTGTGTCTGTCTTAATTGGCTCCTGTCGTTTGTATTTTGCAGTACTAGGGGCTGAACCCAAGCCTTACTGCTGCGCTATGACTCGGCCCTCATCATTAAATTTCCCAGGCAGGGCTCCAGCTGAGCTTGTGACCCCACTGCCGTGGCTTCCCAGAGTGCTGGGATTATGGGCGTGTGTCTCCACACCTGGTCTGTCTTTCTTAAATGCAGCTGGTTCCGGTTCTGGCCCGGTGAAAGAATCCTAATGCACCATCTTAGACACACACACACACACACACACACACACACACACACGGATAGCTGTACTACTGAATGATAGTGCTGATGGAAGAAAAGAGGTATTGAATCCTTAAACATATGAAACTGTTTTCATACATACATCTGCTTTGTTGAATTGTAGAGATTAATATCGGCATGCTAACTAAAAATTGGTCAAAAGAAGCACTATATGAAGGTGATAAAAATGTAACGCTGATCATAGTATTAGAGTTTTTAATAAAAATTAGAAAGATTTTAAAGCTCCATACATGGCCAGCGTGAAATGTTCAGCAGTGAATTAGTAAAATATGAGCTATCATAACTGATTTGCTTGGCTGTAGCTTACTGGGTTGTTAGTCACGTGATCCAGACGGTACTTTCATATGATAATATCAGGAGGCATTGCTCTACTGTCTGTACTCCTCTTACTTTCTTATTTAAATGAATTCCATCTGTTTCAAAAAGAAGTCTCCTTTCAGAAGCTCACAGTAACCACTTTACTAATCAGACAAAAGAAGCTTTCCAGTAGAAGAAGATAATAATGTTCACTCCTATTATTTTGCCCCATCATCTTCTGGAATGCCTGCAAATGTCCGTACTGATCTGTGTCGATGATAGTAACTTCCAAGCAGGTTGTTGCTGTAATATTTTAAAAATCCATGTGTTAATGAATTTCCAGAACATGTGTTACCAATACTATATATGTAATTTTCATCCTGTGACACATTAATCTTACTCTCCATGGTCTCTTGGGAGGTATGTAATTCTAGGAACAATAATTGAAAACCACAGTATTTTATAAAACAAAAATATATGCATATAGCTATAGATATATATATATATTCCAAACTTAGGCACATTTGCAGACACACATTATGACAGTAGGAAAGAATACATGGAATCAGGATTGTGTTGAAAGATCTGAGGCCCACAGTAACAGCACATGTGTAAGAACGATACTTACAGTTTGTAGGTCAGATGAATGCACATGTACTTTATGCATTTGTGCATATGAATGCAGGCATCCTGTTTTAGTTCACTTTCTCCTAACAAAAAGACCTAGCTGGAAAATGATAAGCCTTAACAGTTAGAGTTCAAAAATGCCAGCCCTAGTCAGCCTGGCCTGCCCTTGTCTGCCATCATGATTCTCTTCCTCAGTGGCTCCTCTTCAAGATTTCCCTTCAAACAGCTGGTTTCATATCAGAGTATGTTGATTGGCTTTGAAAATCGAAACACCAGTGCCAGGAAGAGGAATGGTCAAGAAACCATCAGGAAGCATGGAGTAAAAGGAATTTGGGGAGCTGAAGCAGTTTCTCATTGAAAGCCATTCAGTGCTCTTGTATTTCCACTCAAAGAACCTTCGTTGCTTCCTCAAGTCAAGTGCTCTGCCTAGGTTTAGTGACAGTAGTATTTGGTAGCAAATGACATTCCAGACCACTGTGTAGTGAGGATACTCAAGAAGTTTCCTATTACTTCTCTTCCTCGTTCATAGGCAAGGAATCAAAGCAGAATTTACATGCTTTGTTCTCAGCAGTTGCTCATTTTGCAAGGATGGATTTAATTTCCCCACCAGAGCACCTATATTTCTCAGTAACTTTAAAGGGAACCATTAGTGTTTTCCTACTTGACTTTTCACAGTAACTTTTTCTAATCCTTCTTCCTTATGTATTTATACTTTAGCTGGAATTAGAGAAGAGTAATGTGAAAGAACCACCAGTTTGTTTGGTTAATCCCCATGTACTGTACCTACACCCACCGCTAATTTTCTCTGCCTAGTGATAATTTCCCATCCAACTGGGTGAGTTTGTTCCTTTAGCTGCATAGTAGAGATCTCCTGGAGCAAACGGCTGCTTCCAGGGGTGGCCCGGTCTATGCGCCTGATCTTTCCACTGCAATCTCCCTTTCCAAGTTCAACTTCTGCACGGCAGCCTGATAACGTCACAGGCGACTGCACTGCTGTCTGTCCCTACACCTGTAATGAAGCGATAGAAGGTTCTAGACCTTACCTTCAATTTCAGATTTTCATTTGGTATTTGAAAAAAGTGATCTGTATGTTTCGGGGTCAAGCTGGATTCTCCAGGTCATTTTACATGTTCACAAAAACAGTCTAGGCTTTTGAGTTTGAATCTTTTGAGATGACCCAACTGTCTTTCTTGCAGGTTCCTTGGGGACTTGGGCACTGTAGCTCTCTGAGGACACTTACCCTCCACAGGGTGAGTGGGATAGCAGAGCTCCTCAATTCCTCTCTGCCTTTCTAAGACAGCTAATGAAATCAGAGCTGTTGTGCTGTGTTATCATCTGCCCTTCTCATATATCACATGAGAGAAGTTATCAGGGCTTCCTCAAAGCAAACCAAAAGGGAAGAGAAACACTGAAGGACGGAAGACAATTGGAACAGGATAATTTGTGCCTGTAGCTTACCTGTTAATTACCCAGAGTCACGATCCAATCAAATGTCATGAACAAGAGCAGGAGGCAAATAAATTGTAGTCACTTCAAATTAGCTTCCACAACAGGCCAGGAGCAAGTTAATTCTTAAGCAATTAATTGAGTCAATTGGTGCTCCATCCAGGAGAGGCAGAATCAAATGGTACACGTCCTTGTCAGGTTGTTGAGCTGACCAAAACTCATAAGTGCAAATTAAATTTTTCAGTCTTTCCCCGACTTGCCCAGATTGTGAAGATGTTCGTTTTCAAAGAGAAGTTTAGTGTCCTCTGCTGTTCTCATCTGATCCACCATTATTTACCTGGACAATTAAACTTCTTGTTCTTCTACCTGGAAGTGGGATAATAGTGCGGACAGTATATATAAGGAACAAGA
This sequence comes from Thryonomys swinderianus, assembly GCA_004025085.1. NCBI lineage: Eukaryota > Metazoa > Chordata > Mammalia > Rodentia > Thryonomyidae > Thryonomys > Thryonomys swinderianus. Next base: position 33,210 of record PVIC010009146.1, on the reverse strand, counting down.
ACTCTAGCTTATTTAACGCACCAACTTACTACTTGCTTGATTTTAGCCATCATTATTGTTTTTGTATATTCACTGAAAAGTAAAAACTGTTTCCTGAAAGAAAGAGCAACTAAAATTTTTTCATCTTTCTTTGAGGAGTCTGCCCTTCCGTCAGGGCTGGGCATTCTTCCACATGTAGAACACAGCAATAAATTGCCATAGGTTAATGTCGGCATCTGACTGTATGCCGTTTGCTCTATCACATTCAAATTAGATGTTTGTTATAATTTAAGAGTGTTTTGTCTCATTCTTTTGTATGATGGATACTGGTATTTTACCCTCTTGCTAAGGAAAAAATATGTTGATCCTCACATTTCTGTACTTTGGTAATTCCTCTGAGAGCTGTGCCTCTGATTTCCCTTCTGCAAAGTGCCATCTGTGTGCAGGGATCTTTTGTCGGCTCCTTCTGCGATTCACTGTGACTCCTTATTATTACAACCAGGATGGCCTTTTTTTTTCTCTCTCTCTTTCCTAATAAGGAACAGAACCAACACAACTGGGATCGCTTTGAACACTGGCATTTCTTCTGAATGCGGGTCTAACTAGATTTGTATTTTTATGCTCTGGGTGGGAATGCCAGATAAGAAGAAGAATCCGGCGAAGACAGATGAAAGGCTGAGATGCAGAGAAGGGGTCAGTTATTGGGATTTCCTTAGGTGGGACGTTCGTGCAGAAATGGCAACCTGCTCTTTTAAGACACACACTGGAGTTCAGTACCATTAACAATAGATAAAGAAAGGAGGCGAGCAGCTCTGTGGCGTTCATCTCACCCCTCACAAATAATGGCACCAGTGACATTTGACCATGTGACAGATGAGTGAGTGGGGAGCCCTGGGACTGTGATAGTGACAGTTTTCTTTTTCTACCCTTGTAAATTATTCAGCATTGGCACAGCACTGGGAAAACACAAACCCGAGAAAGGGTAAGGGAGAAAGGAATTCTGTTGCAAATGAGAACGGCTGCTGACAAGTCCATTAAAAAACAACAAGCCAACACTCAAGCTGTGTCTGCTGCCTTCAAAATGTCCTTCAAAGGTTCGGTTCACTAACCTCTGCGAGAGATGCAGGAAGGAAGCAGAGAGGAGAGGAGGAGGCCTCTGCTCAGAGCAGCCCGCACCAGTCTCTGTGCCGGAGTGTGTGCCGTTCTCAAGGGCGAGACTGCACGTACCTCCCCGAGCTCACGTGTGTTGTGAATGCTCGGTGCCGGGTACACACGCGTTTCCACCCCGGGAATCACTCTTCGCTGACTCCGGTGTTCCTTGTTGCTTCTCTTGGGTACGACCAGTCTTCCCCTCTCCGTCTCCCGTATTAACGCTGCCTCCCTAGTGGAGGTGGTTTTCCTGGATGAGATTATACAATCTCACAGATGATTTAGAAAAACACCACACCACGCTTTTTTTTTTTTTTTTAAGTGGAACATGCTGTTTCTGGATGAACTTCACTATTTCCTTTCCTCCTCTTGGAAGGGAGAAAGGGCGATCTTCCCATCCAAATACTGCTCAGAAACGGGGATCTAGAGAAGTCTCTTGAAGTGAGACAGCGGACGAGGACTCTGCCTGCTGAGCCAGACCAGTCACTCGGTGCCACGAACATCTGCTGCGCAGCTGGAGATTTGAGAAGCTGATGTTTTTACATGGCTTGTCCAGCAAGGGGGGCTAGAAACTGTACTTCCCTGTCTGCGGGAGACGACGCCTGGCTGGTGTATCCCGCTACAGAAAAATCTCTGGTAACATCGTGTATTTCCGTAGTGGATTTTATGTGACATTTTCAAAATATTTTACATTAATGTATGAAGCTTCCCTTGGTAAGGTATAATAACTGAGCACTTTATCTCCATTTTCTGGAAGGCTGAGATGATACAACAGCAGGCTCGGCGAGGAATAAATCTGCTGCAGTGTCATGGATGGCCCCCAGATGTTCTTTGTCTCCCTGTCTTCCCCACAGCTCTAATATTTCTTGTCCACAGTTTTGTTTTTACAATAATGGTATGATTTTCAAAGCATGCCATTTATCAGCCCTTTTCTGCCTGGACATTTCACTCGAGAGTCGTAGGAACATCACAGAAGGTGGCATGGTTTCATTTATGCAGCTGGGGAGGTTAGATGGTGGCCTTCCACCATTCCTGAGTGGCCCATGTTTCATCTTAGGCCACTGTGGCTTCCCTGCAGCTAACCATCGCCAATCAGATATAGTCTGCGTTGGACTATAAACCTCCTGTGGTTTGACTCTTGTAATTTTATTTTGTAATATTTACTCTCTATTTCTCCCCTGCCCCCCTACATCTCAACCACCCCAACTTTATCCTTAAACATATTAAGGAGCTTCCACATAGCTTCAGGTGACATCTACATTGTTGTTGTTATTGAATGCTGAATCAGGCTAAGCAGGAGGGTGTAAAATCTCTCTTTAAAAATCTTTATTGGTACGTTGCATACACACATGGTATCATGATCACACTCAGTAATCCGGAATTTGTACCAGTATATAACACAATTTAATTCTCATTTTTTCCCATTCCCCTACCTGCCCCACAAGCCTCCACCCCCTAAATACACAAGTTTTATTTCCCTTTTTTATCACCATCACATTTTTTTCTTTGCCCTTCATTACTCACCCCTCCACCACATTTCCCTTTGAATATTTTCTATTTCACCATAACCATCAGAAATCTCTTTTTGATATGGGAAGCTTACCTAAAGGCAGGCTACTGGGCCAGAGAGGCATTGTACCTTAGAATATTACTCTAAATGTTTGTGACCATGATCTGAGTCCTTTAAAGGAAGGTTTTAAAGGGAGTTTTTGTGGGAAATTATCTCTGAACTCTTCATTTCCAATTAAACTGATCCTATGATCTCTTACTCTGGATTTCTCTTAAGTTTCTATTGTGAGCCTGTGAGACAGAATGGTTACAAGAGAACTGTATCGGCTTTCTGTGGTATACTATTTAAAGCTTAAGAACAACAATAGCTAGCGAGAATCTAGTCCTTGGTTATTTGAAATCAAAATGTTTTCCATCAAATGTTTATGACTCAGTCAAAAATTCAATGCTTCAAATGGTAAACCACAATTGATTATATTTTTTTTCCAAAATATTTAAGATGTGGCAGCTCTTAAGGCAGGCTTGAGTCATTTTATGAGAGCTGTACTCTTACTTGGTGGATGCAGAAAGAACATGAAGAAATGACTCCTGGAAAGAAACCATCATGGCCTTTCCTGGTTGCAAAACGGTTCTCATGATACTTCTTGCTCCCTCTACAGGATGCAAAGGACACTGGCTGTTTCTGATTTGACAGAAGAACCAGACATGGGCCTCCCTAATGTCCTTATACATCTAAATTGTCTTCTGCAGTCCTCATATTGAGGAGAAATTAAAGTCTCCTCTACCTTTTTTTCTTTTACAATCAATAATTTTTCAGGCAGCATCAAGGTAGGACACAATGATAGTCACTATAACACTAATGAATGTGTTATACTCAGTCCACATGCTTCTGACTCTCCCCACATGATTTCTAGGCTTCCCTCTGTGAATGGGTCCATTAAGTGCTTTCTGGAGCACCACCCTAAGGAGAGTTCACTCTGGCCCCCTCAGGCTGCTGCCGCCAATCCTATGACTCAACAAATACTTGGTGAACACTCATTTTGTGCCAGAAATGGTACTGAATTTATTGATCTATATCCTTTGTTACACTTTTTAAACACTTTTTAAAGTTATTCCTATGACTTAAGAAAATAAGAAATTTCTTTGTAATTTTTTGGCATACAGCTACTAAATCATGATGCAAGACAGTACCCATAAACGTAATTTTTTGCTGCCTGTCTACTTTTACCACGGTAAATTCAACCAAATAGCTCTAGATGAGACCAGGCATTCACTTCACTGAGGGAAAATCATACTCCCTTGCAATCATATGTCAGACAAAAGAAGTGGCTAGATATTATCAGTTTAATTACTTCTTGAAAAAAAAAGATGACATCTGATTTGATAGGATCCATGGTAAGTCTGGCATTTATTTTAATTGTACAAATTGGCAAACTTAACCTGAAATTTCACTACCTGTTGCTGAAACAACAGAAGTTTTAAAATTTATTCAACAATAGAAATATAACCAGTTACTTCACCAGTCACATGACAAATTTCTTGAGCTTTTTTGGACCTGAATCTATGAAGAAATTTCACTTTTATTTCCCCTCCAGTTACTATGCAAACCAGAAGGATCTTTATTGCTGGGAAGAATAATATAAGCATGTCCTTCACCTAAAATATTTTTTAAACTAATTTTTTAAAAAGTGTGTTTTAACTGAATAATCAATGGGGAAAGAAATATTTTCACGGGCATACAGACATAAAGCACACTTTATTTTTTCATTTTAGATTCTATCCATGAGAGAAAGGGAACAGGTTTTCAAGGTGATTCATATCAATGAAACAAAAAAATAAATTTGACATCTTATCAAAGTTTCAGAAACTCACAGAGAGAAGAGCTCAGTACCTACTCTAGTTGAGCAGATTCAAGTTTTCTGTCAGCCTTATAGTTTTGTGTGGTTGAAGAGTGGGGTATTGCTTCTGAGCTGAGTGTGTGGTGATTTTCCTCAGAGGCTGTGTCCAAGCGATGTCAGTCAAATAGGAGTGGAAGTTGTAATTCTCTTCTGTAGAAGAGACACCATTTGGAGACAATGAAGAAAGTGTGTGTGTGTGTGTGTGTGTGTGTGTGTGTAGTGAGACACAGAGAGAAACACAGAGAGAAAGAATGAATAACTTTCTCTTTATCTAGGGCATACCTTCTGAATGACTTTCAGTACCATGCAGCACTCTAAGGTTAACCTAGATTTACTCCCATGATTTCATTTCAAGATATGCCTTGAATCCTAATGAATGAGTAAAAATAATGGTACATTTTAATGTATGCTTGAGCCCCATGCTGCCTAAAATGTAGGGGTGAACCAAATCCTTCAGCCACACAAACTTTAAGGAAAGAGTCAACTCAGCCTTCTCAGAGGCAGAGACACTTCAAGGAGGATGGATGGTTGAAGGCCTCGATGCTGTTCGCCGTTGTCTAAGATACTGGAAAGCAAGGAGCACTATGTAGTCTGATATAACAAGAGGTCTTAGCTGCTGAAGACAGTGGGAATGACGGCTGTCTCAGCAGCCAGGAGGGTAAAGTCTAGGAATTATTTTCATTTTAAGAACCAACTGGCAAATATTCAGGAGACCATGCAGGAAATCCTACAGCTTCCACCATGTTTACCTGGAACTAGGTCCTTGCATTTTTTTGATTGCCAGTGGGGCAGCGTTGACACCCTGATACCTATATCCGATTCTATATATATTCTTACTGAGAAGCAAAAATTATATTTTTATATTTTATATACTTCACGCTTTTCCATCCCCTATCAGACTCTTGCTTAAATCACTGTCAGTGCTATGATCTAATTTTGATCACTTCAGCTGTCTGACTCCCAGCCTTGCCCCACATTAGCAAGCTGTATAAAATGCCTCAGTCCTTTTAAGGAGCAAGGATTGCTGCCTTCAACTAAATCTTTTATTTCTTAAAATATGCTATGGTCTTTGCAATATTGACTGTTCCTCCTTTTTTTTTCCTTTTTGATGAGTTTTGTTCAACTAGAGGAATAACCCAATCATATTTCTATAGAAACACACACACACACAATGCACCCTGGTAATCTAATCAAAATTATTAAAAGCCACTAATATTTGCCATTTTTTCTCTCTCTCTGGAGACTACCTAATTCTTCTTCATTCTGTGTGGCTTTTGGGTGACCTACCTCCCCACACATCATTGGATCCAATATGGGTAACATATCTCATTCCTTAGCCAGAATAATTGGTTTAGATTTTGAAATGTAAAAACTTTAGTCCAATAAGAGAGAGCATTGGTACTTATGTTCAAACTTTTGCGACAGAGGGCTGGGTGCACATTTCCTTTTCACTGGACCTGGCACTGGGAGGACAGGAGACAGGAATCGCTGCCATCTTCTCTCCTATGGTTTAGAGACACAGAGGCTCTGAGCCAAAGTGACATTATCTGAGATCCCTTAACCCAAACTTTGCTATCTCTGTTCTTTTCTTATATTGCTAGTAAACTGTACTGTTCTTGTCAATGAATAGGATTATTAGATTCCTGAAGAATATTGACTATTTCAGGTCTGTTTTCCATAACTGAGAGGGATATGGTGACAGACTCTTCTTGTAGCCCTTACGCTATGCTTGGACTTACTGTTCAGTCACACCAAAGCTGTAGATAACAGGCTGGGAATCTCAGTCACAGACCAGCCACAGTCTCTACGGGATGAATTATCTCAGGGATTGAGGTTCCATACAGTCTGTTACAGTAAAACCAAGAAGAGATTCTTTTCTTCTTTGTGTTTCCAGAAAGCATAGGGGACTCCTTACACTAGAGCTGCTTCCCGTAAATGATATATCTGGAATAAAGGATGGGGATGGCAGAAAATGTAAGATCCGGGTCTGCTTTTCCCATTAGGTCATAAAAGTTCCTCCAGGAAAAGTGGTTTACCTCGTTTACTATTGTCTCCTCAGAGACTAGATTAGTATCTGGCAAGAGGCAGGTATTCATTCAATAAATGTTGGCTGACAGAATAAGTAGAAAATGCTTGGAAGAATGTTGTTCTTCAACATACATTGCTCACTTTTTTTCTCTTTCATGTAGACAGGGTCTTATTGCCTTCAGCTTTTCAGGACCAGTGTGGCTTTGGTGTGATGTGCTCATTACTCATGATTACAACCACAAACAAGTTCAGGGGAACCAGACTAGGGAGGATCCAGTGAAGCCCAAGACCCACAAAAATGAACTTGCTAAGTAAGGTGCCCCTATTCACAGGCTCCTGGGGTGCTGTTGATCTGGGAAGCACTGTGTCTCACTGAGTTAAGTACTGAAATAAGGAACAAATACCAGAGGCATGGCTAAGTGATGTTTTAACTCTCTGTTCTCTATGCGGCAATGGGGGTCTAATGATCTCTTTCTTTTGGGATCTTGGAACACTCTCAGCTATGATGCTTGTTCCAAATTTAGCCAGCTGCAGGCCACGGGGTTTTAGCATAAGGGAGAAAAGATTAGAATTACTTATATTTTTTGGAGCAGAGAACCTTGGGGGCTCTGCAAGAGGGTTTACCGTACAGGCAAGAAGTGTGCACAAGAAGTGTGAGATGAAGTGCAGAAAGCCTGGAGCTGGGACTGAGCCTCTAGCTGGAGCTGCGCTGGCTCCTCAGGGATCCAGCTTTCACAGCAGATCATCCATTAATTTCTCCAAGCCAATCATGATGGTCCCCACTTATCCATACTGATACTTGGGCACAACTAATTAGCAAGCAGTCTTCAGGCATCCCAAAGACCAGGGCCTGGAGGGCACCTTAGCTTCTAATTCTGGCCACTCCTTTCAGTTTAGTTGGTTATGTTTTTAAGTAAAGGGGAGCACGTGCAGCTGAGAGATATGCCAAGGCTGGGACTGGGCCCAGAAGTGCTGGGCTGAGACCAGCTGTTCAGCAAGAAGCCTTTCTTTCAGGGAGGTCAGATGGAATGAAGCGCCAGCTTGAGTTGCTCGGGAGGATGTGCTGGGCCTTTTTGTGATGGGAGGTCAAGTTAAATGAGAGTAAAGTCTTCCCTGCTCTGTCTTTTTCTCCTCCTCTGGTGCCTTGGCAGCTAGCGTGTAACTAGGGAAAACTTCAGTTGATTAGCAACAACCTAAACAATGGCTTCCCGCCAAATCACGGTGGAACCCTGGGAATCTTCAAAATGTATATCTTTTCCAGGGCTCAAGTGGTTCCTAGTACTAGAAAAAAGAGCATTCACAGAGCAGCCATGTTCATGCTAATGTATGGAAACCCTCCTTGAAGACAGGAGTGACCGTGGAAGTTTTGCTGTGATCACGCCACCCACGTATGTGCTTGATGCCAAGGGCTGTTGGAATGTTGCAGAGGCTTGGGTGACGTCACTCTCCATGCAGCTGCACACCAGTCATGCGAGACAAACGGGAGGAGTGGGCGCACTCCGTTTGTCACTGTGCTACTTGCTCTGGGGTTTCAGACACTCAGAGATAAAAGCAAAGCCTGGCCTTTAAATGAAAATGTGATGGAAAAATGAAGAGAATATATTCGGCTTTAACAGTAGTGCTAGAAAAATTCTGATGCTATGGTTAAAATGGTTTGGATATTTCCTCACAGGAACCAATAAATAAAAACTAGCCATGAAGGTGAGAGGGTAGAAGCCAAAGAGGTTATCACTGATTTTGAACTGCGTGATTGAAACTGAGACTGTCTGTAGAATTCTGTGTTATAAACTATTGTTTCAAGGTCATCACAAAACATGGCACTTTCTGCCTTCTCTGAGTCTTTAATCTCTTACCCTGAGTTCCTCTTCAGCCCACTGCGTTGTAGTTCCTGGTCTTTGTTCTTGTCTTTATTCGATTCCTTATCTACTCACACATATTTAACTATCTGTATTCTTGGCAGCCAGAAGTATTCCTGGCTCTGATCTCATTTGCAAATTATTGTCTTTTATCTATCCAACTGCCAAATGAACATTTCTACCTAAATACTCCCTTTCATTGCAAACTCAACAAGTCTGTGATAAATTTATTATCCCACTTACTCCAGTTTTCACTTCTCTTCTGATTTTTTATTAAAGCTTTCATAATGTTCTCAAGTACTCAACCTCAAAAGAAACAAACCAAAAGCCAAGCAAAGAAAAACTTGGGTCCTGTCCTCTTTATCTTTTATCCTCAGTCACTTTTCCTAGTTCTTCCTTGTATCTTCCAATTCTTCTTTTTCCCCTTTGTCGGGCCACCTGACAACTGAGTTATTAAGCTGAACTCTATGAAATAGCCAATCTTTTATGTCAAACATGGCCAAATAGTGGCAATTTCAAATGGTTCATTCCAGTACAGTAGCCTCTCACAGCTGTCTCCCAGGATTTATGGGAAATTAATGAAGCTTAGATTCTGGTCCCTTTAGGAAACAGCTCAACCTCGTCTTGACTCTCAACATTTGAAACATTTTCTGGTGCTCTGGAGCCCATGCAAAGATCTTGCTTTTCACTTGTACTTACATAATTAATTCAGGCATTCCTGTAGCCATATATCTTACCATTCCCCCCCAAGGCCCCACTCCCAGATTTGGGGCAGAAGGCCCTGGGAATATATTTCCGTGACACCACTTCAAATCCTCTTTGGAAGTAGCAGTGGAATAAATTTTTAATCAGTCAACCAGGGCTTTAATGACTGTAGTTCACTTAGTTGCTTCTGCCAAAAAGAAAAAAAATCTTGCGGGGAGGGCGGATGACTCTGTTGGTTTTGCCCTCTGCTCTGACACAGTCGGTTGGCCTTGAGGGCACAGCTTAAGGCCCATCTGCTCAGGGGAAGCTTCTGCCTGATTGACATGGGAGCATCATGCAGGTGAGGGGCTCCCTTAGATTATTATCTCCTTTGCTTTGTGCCTGTAACCGGAGACTCCGGTGCTGCAGCCTCCTCTGAGTGACCCAAATGAACAAATGCCTAAGCGAGTTTTCTGTAGCAATTATATCCGTTCCAAAACTTTCCTCCTTGAATCCTTTGTGGGACAAGCCATCATATACACATACACATAAATAATACATTCAAAGGATTTGAATGGACAGCTTTTCAGATATTCTCAGTGGTTTCGAAGCAAAACTTTTATAACAGGTAGATATTTCTTTTTCTAATTCCATTTGGAAAGATGAATGTCAAATTTTCTCAGAAAAGTCTAGTGATTTTTCTGCCTGTTTTGTTGTTATTATTCAAACACATACAAAAGTACAAAAGCTTGTATAATCAGTCTCCATGTACCCAGCATCCAGTTTTTACAGTTGTCAACACTACCAATGGCTTCATTTGCTCTCTTCTTAATTTTTTTAATCTTTTAAAGTACATTACTTTGTCTAACCTGTAAGTATTTTAGAACATACATCGATTAGGTAAAATATATATTTAAAAATATAACTACCACCATAACATTTTCACACCTAAAATTTTAATAGCAATAATGCATTTAAATGTCTAGTCTATATTCAAATCTTCCCACTGCCCCCAAATTCCACATATTGTAAATAGCTATGTCTCTGCAGCCCATTTATTTGTTAACAATATTCTCCTTTTCTCTGTCATTGATTTCCACTCTGAATTTGATGGATGACTTTGTATGATAGTGTTTAACTTAGTATTCCTTATTCCATCGCTTCTCTAAACTGTTATATCTAGAGGTTTTTTTGTAGATTCAGGTTCAGTGTTTCAAGCAAGAATATTTAGTAGATGACGTTGTAATTTTCCCCTGGTTTCTAATATTAGGAGGCTCATAACAGCTGACTATCCCACTCAATGGTGCGGAGATTAATCAGAGAAAACATCAAGACTTCTCATTCTCATCCTTGCAAAGAAACCCTTGAAGTGTGGTCTGCACCCACCCACTCAGCAGCTCTCTTCAGAAAACAAACTTCAAGCTCTGGGCTGGATATTTGAAGACAAGTGAGTAACCTAAGAAATCCGCCATCTTCGGACATTGGCCTTTAGGAGATTTATGCCACTATTAGAGAGACTGGGAAATGAGAGGGCAGCACGAGACAGGAATAAGGAACAGTGTAGTCTTCAGGAAGTCCAAACGACTACAGTGGCGACTGATGGTCAGAAGACTTTTACAGATGCTCTTTGCTCCTCGGTGTAGGAATACAAAAATGGGAGAAAGGAATATGGTCGGGCAGTTTTCCCTGAGCAAGTGGGCTCTGAGCTGGATGAGAAGGATTAGAGGGATTTACCAGGCCAAGTCCAGGAAAGAGATGCAGTGGGTACATAAACTGACCCAACAAAAGACCAGAGGGAGAGGAACACACAGCTGATCCCAGACTGAGCACTTACGAGGGTTTGTCCCATTCACACTGCTTCCTCATTAACTCTACCTGAGTCAGCACCATATTAAAAGGGTCTCAGCAGGAATCTGTTAGTGACTGCAGCTCTCTGAGTCAAGGATCCTTTGGGTCAGGCTCAGATGCTTATGGAGGATGGGCAGAGAGCTGGCCTCTTTAGAGCAGTGTTTTTCAAACTTAGCAAGCTTGTTACAAGTACAGATTTCAAGCCTGGCACTTCCGGTGTCTTCCACAGGACCCACTAGTGTGCACTTTTTAAAAAGTAGTTGGAGAGAATCTGATGCAGATGGTCCAAAAACTACATTCTGAGAAGTGCTTGTCTAGGAGCATGCATGGGGTAAGGGCAGATAGTGTGCTTCAGGGCATCAAGGACTGTTCTACGGCTACTATAATATTGATGATGATAGGAGCATTTGTGTGCCCTGTTCGCCTTGCATTTCCCAAACACAAACCAAAAAGGGAGATTCAATGTCCATTCCCAGTTCAGAAATAAGAAAGTTGAGGCCTAGGGTAGTGAGGTGTATGTAGCGACAGAAATTCAAATCTTGTTTTATTTGATTCCTGAAAGATTAATCATAATTATACTTCGTTTGACTTTAAAAATACATACACTTCTTTTGCAAATAGTGACAATATCTCTGTCCGGCACTCCCCCATGTTCTATGCCACCATTTTAAAAAGATGTACCAAATACCTCTGGCAAGGAGTCATGTTCCAGTCCACCTATTTTGTACGTTAAGCAATTAGGGCAACAGTACTGTGTGACAGGAACATTAATTCTTATGTGAAGGTGTGAAAGGACGTAATGGATGAGGTTTCTGTCTGTTCAGGGGGAAGATCCCTTCCTCCATCTCACCGAGTCTGGCTCATTCCCTAAGACCATTTTCTGGTTGTCACAAGAGAAGTGTCATGATTTCTGTAGGGGCTCAGTCAGTACCTCTGAACAGTGCTTCCAAAGATTAAACTTACTTTTTTCACACATGGTTTTAGTTAGAGACATACAACTGGGGTTGAAAACTAACCATTTCAGGAAATGAAATGCAATTTTTTATTTCACAGTGTCTGTAAAATACTTTATGGCATTCTAACATTCATATATATTATACATATATTTATTTCATTTTAGGTTATTTTGAAATTTATGGTACACATAGATTCTAACAAGGGGAGAAGGAATTTTACACTTTAGCACCCATCTCACCTACAAATAAGTGTTTAATAAGATTTTGATGCAATGTTAAAATCCGGCAGATTGAGAGAGAAGGTTGGATCTGTCATGATTCCTTTGACCTATAATTGTTTCTAAAATGAGCCTCCTATTAAGATGTTTAGGGATAAAAGAATTTTATAAGTGTACTAAGTTGCTTGCCTTGAACAAAGCATTCTCAGATTTATATAAAGCAAGATATTCATTTCCTATTTATTCTTTGTATTTATTGAGACGAACAGGCATTTGGGAAGAGTCGGTGATCTCACAGAATAGTCTGGATTTTGTCTTTATATAAAGGAGAAGAAGGCCACCTGATTTGGCATCCCCACGCAGAGACTCACACTGTAACTACACAACAGCATGTTCTGACTCTGTGTTTTCTCCGGATAGTAGTAGCAGGAACACAGTGTTCATTTAAATTAAACCAGTTCCTTGGATAATAACAAAGTAATTAAAGAAACCACCAAGGAAAAAGAGCCAATTTATTTGAATCCTGTTCATAAGAACTACATCAAGAGCCTGAAGCTACAAAATAATGTGGATAAGATGGCAGATTGATGATTTTTTAAAAATTCTGTGTGGGCTGCATTTTGATATTAATTCAAATGAGTAGCCCTCATCGGAAAACAATACAAGATGAAAACATTTTTATCTTTCTTTCTTAACAGAAATGAAACTATTAAAATATACAAGTAAGAAATTGTCAGATAGCTTGAAGTCCACTTGACCTCTAATAATACCTTAATATTGGAGCACTATGATTTATTCATATTTTCTACATCCCATTGGAATAGAGAAGCCTTTCTCTTTAATGCTTTCAAGAGTCTGAAATTCATACTGATTTATCCTACATGATATTATCTGAATCACAAAGAGGTATTTTCAGACATCAATGAGTTTTCCGTTTCGGTCAGTGACAAAAATCTAAACGGAGTTGAAAATATTTTCATGTTGCCATCAAACACGGAAAGAATTTAAAAAAAATCATATCAGTAAAACACTTCTAAACCTTATATTCTATCAGTGTAGCAGTGAAAAATTAAGTCACAGCCCCCAAACAAAAGTTCACAATTGTGTGATCATGATATGTATATACAATGTACCAATAAAGATAAAATTTTTTAAAAAGTTCACAATTGTCTGTTGTGCATTTTAGCAAAATGATTACTCTTCGCACAGAATTTTTCTCTGCCTCCTCTGGTTCTTCCTCAGCGACACAGGAAGATGCTGGAGTGAACTGTGTCTTTCAGTGACACAGAGCAATGGTGCGGAGAGGAGCGAGCTCGTGGGACGTCTGCCGACTCAAGCGCTGCCATCTTGACTTTGAAGGGCAATTTACAGAAAATTTAAGAACAAACTGTGAACTAATTTTGAGCGAGAAGAAGGCAGGATCTCAAACCAGCTCCTTGACACAATGAAAAGAGGCAAATTTCAACTTTATCCATAAATATAAAATTACATCTTGGTTTATTACTCTACATGGGGATAAAGAAAGGTGAACTAGGAAAAGCAAAGTCAGTGGATTAGGAAAGTAGAACTAAAGAAGAGAGAGTAAAACCCAAATTGAGAGACAAAATCCTGGAAGAAGCAAGATTTAAGTAAGGGCAGGAAGAATCCAAAGAGCGTTTCTTAGCATCACCCTACTCCTGCGATCTCACCTTCTGAGTTTGCCCACCCTAGGTGATTGATTCTCCTTGAGACCCGAACTCTCCATCTAATGAGACTGTCATGCCTGCTGCTTAGCTCAGGGACTCACCTACGTCCAGTCCCACAGGAATAACTCCAGTCAGCAATGTGTGAACGAGAAAAAGATTTTTCACACATGACCCATGTCTTACCTATGCCTGCAGGTCACACGGTTGTTTTGCTGACCTTCAGGTCAGGGACACTGAAGAAATATTCCTAGAAAATGTTCCTCAGTTGACATATAATTCAGCTAACAACACTATCTAGTACGGTCATTACTCAAGCTCGAGTGTAGCTCAGGTTTGAAAGCTTTGGAATGCTGTGGGCATTGTATCTGAAGGAAGCTTTGCTGTAGAGAAGAAATCTCTGTTATTTGTCTCTCATCATTTTTGTTGATTTACATCTATAAATTAGAGTGTTGTGGATGTTTCATGGGGCCATTCTTCTCTTCATTTGCAGTTCAGAATTGTGGATGTTTGGTTTTTCTGAATCCTAAGACAGTACCTATATGTATTGTGGATAACAATTTTTCCTATAGTACATGTTTGGAGTATATAATGATTACATTCACCTCAGGAGGTGGTACATGTACATAACACATTTTATTTCCCTTTTCTACCTCCTCTCCTCACTCTGTCTTGATTCCCTTCCCTTTTACAAAAGATTAGCCTCCTTGTTTCCTGTTACCCATATTTTATTTTGCTCTTAATTTACATGTATTTTGGGTTTCTCATATAAAAGAAACATGTGATATTTAAGCCTGTGTGTCTGATTTATTTCACTTAACTTTAAGATCTTTAGGTGTATCCATTTTCCTATAAATAACTCAAAGTTATGTTTCTTTAATTGTTCTTCTAAAAAGTCAAATATTTTGCTATGTTCTGGAAGATTCTGGTGATACAGCATTAAACTTTGCAGATATGCTAACACTCTTTTGTTAGTAAGAAAGAAAATGCAGAAGCAGGATTGTCAAACTTTGCAATGTTGAGTGAGGGAGCTGTAGATCCATATTTTGAAGACTAATGGGAAAAATTCACAGAATCTTCATATAAGATCCCTGAACAATAAGACCATACCCATGAGATGCTACAGTTTGGAATGTTACAGCCAATAAATGAATATTTAATCAATTTATACTAAGTTTAATGAACTGCACTAGATTCTGAGGATTGAAAGTGAATTTAGTCATAGTCTCTACAATGAAGAGTCTTAGAATCAAATGAGGATTCATTGAAAATCCACTCTAATTTCCCTAATCCATCATATTTTGTTGGTGTTTAAAATGTTGATATAACTCAAATGTGTGTCTATAACCTAATTTTGTTCATACTAACTTTTGCTTCAGTTGCTACTCATGTAACTCTCTCCCTACCCTGAGTTTAGAGTTTAGTGAACCGTTTTCTATACAGTAGTTTAGAGCAAGCCTTCCATAATGAGAGGACAAGATTCTGTCTCCACCTTTTTCTGCATGTTGAGATGGGCTGTGGATGTTCCATCTCTGGTGCAGTGCTTTCAACAGGAGTGATTTTAAGCAGTGAGAAAATTTCAGAGAGATGCTTGTAACAGAAAGAGGAGCTATCAAGAAAAACGATCCACATATCATCCAAATATATTGTTATTGATTGACTGCACCTAATAAAAATATTGGCAACATGAAATCATAGGTCCTGTACTAGGAGTCACTAGGGGACAAATGAAGGGAGTCAAGTATAAAGCTAAACACTCAGGTGTGCACCTAAGCCTGTGCAAACACAGACAAATCATTTAACCCTACTGCTTTGGTCACTTTCTCTTAGATAGAACATCATATTCAACACCCACAACTTAGAGAAGGGGTTTAGTTTAGCTCACATTTTTAGTTCATAATTGGCTGACTCCAACATGGGGAGGAAGTGCCTGGTGGAGGAAAACTGCTCACCTCATGGTAGACAGGAAGCAGAAGGTGAAGGAAGGAGCTGTAAAAGGAGATACACCCTTCCAGGCCACACCTTCCTGTTCAGATCAGTTCCCATCTCCTAATGACTAAGCCATTGCATAGAGTGCACCATGATCCAACCAAGTCCCCAAACCCTGTCTATGATCACGTGAGGCTTTGTGGGTGAGATGTAGATAGATATAAACAAACATTCACTATATCTCATTTTCTTTTTTGTCGAGTTTGTGTGAAGATTAGGTCAACTTGGTTAATGCCAGGAAAGGGTACGTACCACAGAGTAGACACCACACATACTAATCCCCTTCCCTGCCATTCTGCAATACTTACTTTAACTGGCCTGACCTTATAGGGGATGGTGGTTAACTGAATGAACCCTGTGATGAGTGTCTGGATTATTATATGTGAAGCATAATAGCTTTCTGTGGCTACTGCAAAAAATTATAACAAATTTAGTGGCTTAAAATAACACATATACATTATCTATTGTCCTTGAGGTTAAAAATCTAAAATGGTTCCCATTGAACTAAAATCAAAGGGTCTTGGCTGTGTTCCTCCTGGAAGACCTAAAGGGGAACTGATTTCTCTTGTCTGTTCCTATTTCTAAAGTCTTTCCTCACTCCTTGACTCCAAATCCCTTTCTCTGCCTGCAAAACCAGCAGTGCAGACTTCAAATTTCTCTTTGACTCCTATTTCCTTGCATACTTCCTTCAGTTCAAAGGACACTTGTGGTTATCTGGGCATGGTTTGCCAGCATACTTAGCTGTAAGTTTATAAGGGAAACAATTCACTGACTAGAGTGGCCCATGATCCAGTCTTCCCATCCAGATCATATAGGATAATCTCCATATCTCAAAGTCCTTAAAATGATCACATTCACAAAAACCCTATTATTAAGCAAGGTAACATATTTCCAGTTTCCAAGGAGCGGGATGTGAACATCTTTGGGAGACCATTATTTTGTCCATCATATGTATTGTGAAATGCTTAGAAGAAACATCATATATTCTCCTGCCCCATATAATAACTGCTACAACTGTTACTTCCATGGATGGAAAAGGGAGACGTAGGCATAACAGTACCCACTTGAGTTCATAATATTTGACTCATATACATACATTATTGTCATTCAGATTTTCATTCAGTCACTCCTTCAGTAAACATTTGGCTAGCAACCCATCTCCTTTAACCAAATCAGCTTTCTTCTCAATTATATTACAGAATCAATAATGAAAAATCAACATCAGGCTGTTACAATGACTCAAAGAATTAGCTCCTTGTCAAAACACTTCAAAGGCTTGAAGATGAGTCTTCTATGCTATGCTTCTTTGTTGCTAGGAAATGAATTTAAGCTAATGAAATTTAAGCCAATGATCACATCTTCTGACATGAAAAAAAATGGACACTATTCTTGAGATGTGAAAGTAGAAAAAGAGTTTAGTAATTTTGTTGGAAAGGTGAGAAGTTTTTACTTTGAAATTCTAAATCAAGGAAGTATTATTACTCCAGGGCACGGACTGTAGCATTAACCTATTGGAAGTGGGAATTAAGGTGATTTGAGTGTGGCCAAGAAACTACCTATTATAACATGAGCCTTAGGTCCCTGCTGCAAGCTGAGTGTTGCTTCTATCATGCTGGTTTTACTTTCAGTATCAGCTAAATAGTTGTGTTGGAAAAGGGATAGTTCCTTCTACCATGCTGTCACCTTAGGTTGTACGGTGCTTTGAGAAATCTACTATAATTTCATTATCTGAAATAGTATGAATAGAAAGAACAGTGAAACATGGATTGTTCACACATTATTTCAAAAGGCAAGGTCTTATTATTGCCAGCCCACATGTCACTAACTGCTGAATGACACCGTGCATTGCATTTCATGGAAATAAAAAGAGAGTGTCTTTGTTGTAAATTCATTCACAGACTCTTGGGAAATTAGGACACACAACAGATGTAAATCAGGCTTTAATCCAAGCCCCATTGGGGATGGTGAAAAACAGAGAGGTGGCAGGAGTCAAGGGAAAAAGGAAACTATAATGTGCCAAATAATATAACAGAATGTCCTGTTTCTTCAGTCATGTTGGGTCATTTATACACACTTTCATTCTATCTTATCTCTACTTCTTTGATACTCTTTTCCTTTCTCATTCACTGGAGTTGGTGGAATTGAGTGGAGGATGATGACTCCAGTTAGAGAACTCTCCACCAGGACCTTCCTGGACAAAATAAACTATAGGGCTTCATTTTACAAGGAAGATTTATTTGTTAGCTGTTCCTCTACAATTCTCTGTCTACTGATCATAGAGTTCCTGCAGGGCAAGACACTTGGTGGATTGAGGAAAGGTTATTAGTAGACTTCCTTAGAAGTCTCTCTGCGTATTGAACACCCAGCATTGCACAGTTCCTAGCAGACTAAATAGATGTTTGGGCCGCGAACTTGAAGTGAGTGTCCTTTTCCGGAACCCCTTGGGAAGCCTTTCCTTCCCCTCAGAGGCTCCTGTGCCCAAGCTGTTTCCCCGCGAACCTCCCAGGGGCCAGGTCAGGTGGAGATAGTGATGCTTTAGTGCTTCTGCTCGGCTGCAAGCTAGACGATGAGTCTCCGGTGCCGGGCCTACAGATTGCCAGTACTATTCTATTAGCCTAATCACAGTATAATTCGACTTGGATGCAAAATTAGCAGCAGAATCATATTTTACTTTTAGCTTCTAATTGGCAGTAGTCACATGCTTTTATTAAACTATTCCAATCAAGTGTTCCCAGCATCACACATTCTGCTTATCACCAGGCCCACCTGCAGTTAGCTCTCTTCCTGGTCTCTTATCAGCAAAGCCAATTACTTTCTCATGTGCTTGCTTTGTGGTTTTGCTTATAGACTTCACCACACCTCCACAACTCAGCCTGCAGGGTATTAGGTAAATTCTATCCCTGATCCTCCCTCCCTGCCCCACATGACTTATTACCTTGAGGTGGGATGTGAATTCTGCTCTGTCTTCCCTTCTACAAAGAAATGTTCATAGCCTTACTTTTATTTAAGCATTTTATTACTGGGGAGGGGTCTGTTTATTGTTTCCTTCCCTTTTTCTCTTCAGTGCTTTCTCCTCACTCTTTTTTTCTCCTGGTTAGTCAAATCTCCAAAGTGGTTTTTTTTTTTTAACCTTCAATAAAGAATGACCCCCCCCCCTTTAGTGAGACAGTTCTCTCCAAATTTCTGTCCCAAACAAATCCACCTTTTGTAATTGACATAGGTTTCTGAGGGAGTCCAGTGATAAGAAAGAGTAGGTGTTTCAGCTTCAGATAGAGTTAGGTGCCTCGTTCGCTAGGGGGTTAAATTCAGTGCCCTATTTGGCCTGTGTCCATCTCTATATTCTTCTTTCATCTAGGAACGTTGTGCTGGCTGTCTGAGAGTCTGAGAACCCTCTGTGCTGCAGGTGGCAAGTGGTGAAACCTGCGAATGTCCACTGGATCCCCTTTTCTTTTCTTCAAGGCTTAACAAGAGTATTTTTCTTTTCTTTTTTCTTTTGCGGTACCAGGGATTGAACTCGGGCCCTTGTGCTTGCAAGGTAGGCGCGGTACCACTTGAGCTAAATTTCCGGCCCAGCAAGGATATTTTGAAGGAGTCAAGTCAGTGTTGGCCTAAGAAACTTTAGAGGAATGCAAAGATAAATAAAATGATGTGTAACTTGGAAAAGAGTTTCATTTAACTAATAAGACCAGGCAAAGCAAAGTGAAGACTAGATTTAAAAGAAAACAGAACTCTACAGTCCGGAAAGTTAATTCACTTAAACCTCAAATATATTGTAACTGCAACAGATACTGCCTTCTAGTAATTAAACTGTGCAGCTAATTATTCGCTCCCCTCCCTCTCCCTCCCCGCTTTTGTTCCTTACCTGGGATATACCCCTAACAAAACCATGCAATTAACAGCAATAATATCAACAATAACATAATTAATATCAGCAAAGCACTCCAAGGCAATAAAGTGGCATAGGAAATCAAAATGGTATCTATGTAATGTTCATATTAAATTTAATAACTATTTAAATATTTATAAATTATCTGGCATTTTTATTTGCAAAATGCTTCACAACCACTTTTTATTAATTATTAGATACCACTTATCCCTTGGCACTCAAGTTTCCAGATGCAGCAGTACTGATTTTTTTTTTATTAATCTTAAAGAAGCATTTAGGTTTTATCAAGCACTTTTCTAAATTCTCATATCTCACACTGGGTCACACTGAAACCAAAGAAACCATCCCAGAGATAGACACTCTAATCGCGGCCTCTAATCTCTTGCCATTATCTCAGCGTTCAGAGCGGTACCTTGACCTACCCAAGGTTGCAGAGCTGGTCCCATTAATGACCAAATGCATAGAAATCCTGAATTAACTTAATCCCTGAGGTTTTTGTTCCTGTATATAAGACTCAAAATTGCAGCAGTGCTGACTGAATTAGGTAGAATAGCAATTTGATGAGCAAATCTAAGCAGTACGCTTGCATTTTCTCCTGGGCCTGTATAAATCACTCTTGTATGTGTATAGTAATGCCTGGAACTGCAAAGAACCATGTTCACTGAAAGCCATGAGTATTTTCATATTGCATGTACTTTTCAAAATTCGTCATGGGAAAGAAGGAGAGTTGGTGGAAAAGTAAAAAGAAGATGAGCTATATGCATGTACCAGCTCCCCACAATGATATAGTCATATTGCAAACATGTACTAATAAAAATTGAAAGAAAAATCACATATGGTAATAAAGGGGAAAACGCTGGCCACAGGGCCACGGAAGCAGCCTCGCGCGTGGCTCACTCCCTACTGCTGAGCTCTCAGTCTCTGGCTCTCGCTCTGGGGAGAAAGTGTCACAGGACAGAAATCCGTTTCATATTCATCTCCCTGCACTGGACTCCGAAGCAGCCTAGACATAGCCGCTGTGTCTTCCCGCGCCTCATATTTCCCTCTCACTCGGGAATGCCCGTTATATAGAAATAATCAATCTTTTTCATTACTCCACCGATAGAAAATCCAAAGACAGGGATCTTGTTTGACTAGTCTTTGCCTTTAGAATAGTGTCTGTACAGCGTCTCATCTACAGCGAGGATTCAATGGGTATTTACTTTACAAATAAAAGAATAACGTGTAGATATATTGTTTGTCATCATTCAAGTATCATTTTTATAATATAATCTGCCAGAAGCTGAAAGATCAATGAATAGTTCAGTAACCTTTCTGGTGATAAGGAGTCAAACAGAAGCAATAAGAAGTAAATTCCAATTTGATTTTAACTGTCTGAATGTAGCACAGTGTGAGTTTTAAAGATTCAAGTATTTTAATACGGTAAAATGGACATAACATAAAATTTACCAATTTAAACATTAGAAAATGTACACTGACTGCCATTAAGTGCATTTACGATGTTGTGTAACCATCACTACTATCTAGCTCCAGAATAGCGTGATATTTTTATGGCCTATAACACAGCTGTTTTATTACATTTCGGGTAGGAGGAAATCAAGTGTGCTATAAATATAATTTGGACTTTAAGAAATATATAGGAACCAATCAAGCCACCAAACTCCTTACTAAATTTACATGGAGTTACTCCTTGTGCTTTACCATCTTATTAAATTGTACACGGAAGAGACATGTTGGCAAGAAAATAATAGAGGGGAAAATAATGCTGGCGAGAACACTGTCCTGTCTGATGACACTGGTACTGGCCACTCTGGTTTATCTCCTCAGGTTTGTTTGGTTGCCACTGTCCAAGGCAAAGGAGGTTATTTGTTTTGATTGAAAGGGAAAAGGATGTATTCAAAGCTGGCTCTGAGAGAGGGAGGGCCGCTGGCCCAACATCACTATCTACTGGGTACAAGAACCCTTCCTAGCAAGGTAGGGATGGGGGAGAATACAAGGAGACAGCAGGTCTGTTCAGGTGTTTCTTCCCTTCCAGGACCCAGAGCTCTCCTTCCCTTGCCCAAGGAAGTGAAATTGGACTAGACCTCCTGGTGCCAGAATTTGCATACATTCTCCATTTATCTAGGCTGGGGCGGGGGGGTAGCATTTATGCCATGGGCTTGAGGAAGTTTGGAGAAGCTACTTGTCTCTAACTGAGAAATAATCTCACCTGTAAAGTTCCATTTTGAGGTTTGCTTGGATTTCAGGACCTGGAAAACAGTTATTAGTTGGAATGTAACTAGTCTACTCATCTTCTCCATCAACACCTAAAGTCATCCTAACCGTGAGCTTTAGGCAGGTAAATAAAAGGATAGTAGATTAATCACCACCTTCCTTACAGTTGCATACAATTTAGTAAATATTTAACTTCAGCCTATTTAAACATATCAGAAAAAAATGGAGTGTGGCTTTGGAGTTAACTGCTATACTTCATCTTCGGGACCAGGTGGAAATTTTACCTAGATGTATTGCAGGGAACTACCTAAACACTAATTTCCTGTACCCCATGCCAACTGAGGAAGTATTGGTAGTTTTCATATGGTTTAACTTTAAAAGCAGTTAATATTTACTCAACAGCCGGGTACTGGTAGAAAGATGCCATGGACATCTCTCCATTAACTCTATTTCAATGTACTCTGAAAACATCTAGTGCTAGTCTCTGAGAGGTCAGGTAGCCCTGTATTTCTCTGCTTTCCTCCTAAACACTAATGCAGCATTGGGAATGAATTTTAGAACTGAAGAAACTCTCAGAATGAATCTGATACTAAGAATAAGGACCACTGCCCTCTTTCATTCATTCAGTGAGTGGGAGTTACAATGCTGTCTCTGTAGCAATATTAAAGTTCACCTCTTTATTCAGCTGTCCAGGGTTTAAATATTTTTCACTGCCACATGTGTGCAAACTACTTGTTCTCAGTTTGTGTGCAAGTAAATTGAATATGAATTCCAAATTGAAAAAGAATCATTAGGAAACTTGCTATAATTTAGTGCCTCTGGATTTACTCTTTACATCTTCTGCTTTAGTAAGTCTGCCTCTGTGTGTGTGTGTGTGTGTGTGTGTGTGTGTGTGTTTCTAAATTCTCCAAGATAATTCTGATGCAGATGGCCCATGGACTAACATTTGAGAAGCAGCACATTCAATCTTTTGTAGAGTGCTAGCACTTTCAAAAGTTTTTTATTTTCTATAACTAAGCTTCATGAAAGTTAACCTGAAAATGGTAATTCTTAGTATCTTAGAGCTTTCCCACGGTGTAGTCTAGGTTAGATAAACTTTTTTCCTGTACAATTGGAATATACAATCCATTTTACAGAGTTTTTATAAGGACAACACAATTGGGTTCAAACAAAGGGATTAAGCAAGGACCTAGCATTGTATAAGCACAGAGTTTAAAAACACTTGCCATTAACATATTTTGTTATCATCATGATAAATAGCACTAGAATACCAGCCTGGGTCTCCAAAGTGCATTTAGGAAACTGACTCTTCTCTCAGAGTTTCTGTGCTCATTGCCTGCATGAAGAGTTACGGTCACCTGAGTTCAAAGCTGAGGTCATTAACCCTGGATCCCACCCCACACATACCATGCCATTTGGTTCTATGAAAATTACTCAGGGAAAAATGTTTCCAAGGACGATGAACTTAGAAGTAATTTTAGCAATAAGAGGCTCTAGTGTCCCCTGAGATTAAGTCTGGCTTTGTGTGACAGAGATACTTTGCTTTTAGAAATTGCTGGATCAGTAAACCCTGAAGTTATATTCCTGTTTTGCCTTTTAATCTTTATTATTTCACTTAGATACTGGCAACTCCTCATGCCAGCTGTTTGTTTGGTAAAGTAGAGGGTGCATGGCAGATGACCTCCCAGCCTGTAACCACTCTGACCTTAGGCTCACTTTGGAACTTGCGTTGACTGTTTGACATCTTCCTCTATAGAGGCTGCTCAGTCCTGAGTGCTCAGAAAGAAGTATCCGCAGGAGACACAGAAGATATAGATTGAAACTTATTTGTAAGGTCTATAGATTCTTTAGTGTCATCATACAGATTCATTTCTTCAATGAAACTGAAATTTAATGTGTGAAAATGCTATAGCTTGCCCTTGCTCTCGTAGGATGAACATGGAGATCACAGTTTTTCCAATAGTAGTTTTGCAAAAAAGTAAATCCAGACCTTAGTTTTAAGCTCACTGACCTTATAACAATGCAAAATATCTTCTTATTTTTCACTCTTGAAAAATAAGTGCAAGATACAAAGGCACAGGTATAAAGATTTGTATCACTGCAAACACAGTAGCCCAGTAAAGGCCAGTTCTCCAAATTATCACTCCTCCCCACGCCTGCCCCTCCTCCCTCCTTCTGCTTCCCTCAGTGATCACAATCCTGCTTTTCATGGTGCTCATTCTTTGCTTGTCTTTATGGTTTGAGTGCTTAGTCAGCAACCTTTAAAATGGAAAAGTTTTCTTGATTTTTGAATTTTGTATAAATGGAATTGTCTCTCACACACATATAATATTTTTGTGTATTTGTTTGACCTGTTAAATTTCAATTTTTAATGAAATTTCAGTTGAATTTTTATTGCTGTATAGTATTTCACTATTTTAATATACCATAATTTTTTTTTTTTTGAGACAGGGTCTCGCTTTGTAGTTCAGGCTGGCCCTGAGCTCACTATGTAGCCCAGGCAAACCTCGAAGTCAGCAATCCTCCTGCCTCTGCTTCCCGAGTGCTGGGATTACAGGCGTGAGCCACCACACCCGGCACTGTGGTATGTGGTATTGACTGCTGGTGGGCGTGAGTCACCACGCCCAGCATTGTTGTATGTGGTTACTGGATGGAACTCAGGACCTTGTGCTTGTGAGGCAGGCACTGGCACCACTGAGCTAAATCTCTGGCCCAATACCATAATTTTTTCAACTTTATTCTTGATGTCTATCTTTCTGTATATTTTATATGTTTATTAGCTGTTTAATGCTTCTTTTCTGAAAATGCCTATACTGAAACTGAAAGGAGAATTTAAAATCTTTCGTTTTGTTACATATTATATCAGTAAATTATCTGTGGTTCTTATTCCAATTCTCTAGGTGTAGGATGAGTTGTAGTTAGCTCTAGTTAAATAAAATAATTTCTAGTGAGTAATAAGTGATTAAAAAATCTAATCCCTTAAAAAATTGAAGAAAAATTTCCATTACTGAAATTCTTGAGAGACATATATAGATTTTGCCTCTTGGACATTCACAGTGAGCATTTATAATAATAAAAGTTCTAAAGAAGGATTGAATAAAATAACCTATTCACCAACATTTAATCCAGCTTTTCTGAAACATATTTGAATTCAGAACATAAAATGCCATCTGTACAACTAATGGCCTTTTTGGGAAAACCTGGTTGAGAAGAGTTCCCTCTTTTTAGATTTTAACATCTTAGGTCAGCAAATGGAGATTCACGATTAAAAACAGCTTGAAAGAAGATAGAATTATCTAGGAAATAAACTTATAAAGGATTGAAATTGGAAATGTGGTTCATTTAGATTGATTTTCTGGAGTTTCTTTAACATTTGAGCCATTAAAAAACTAATAGTGAATACAAAAGAATTTGATATAGAAATGATTATAAAGGTCAGGTTCATACTTTAGAAAGCAGACAAATGGCAATTATATTTTCAAAATCTATTAATGGTTCAATTAATTCATAGATCAGATAATTAAATGTTATTCATTAATGGTGATTTGTATGTCCATTTGTGTGTGTGTGTGTGTGTGTGCATGTGACAGAAAAGCAAAGATTTTTAATATTTAACGGCAGGGATCTAAGAGCAGTAAAAAATATTTTTTGTTTTAACACTAAGTTTTGGGTTTTCTAGTTTTTGCTTGGGGCCGGAGATTTAGATCAGTGGTTCCAGCACCTGCTTCGCAAACTCAAAGTCCTGAGTTTGATCCCAGTAACCACATACAATGCTGGGCGTGGTGACTCACGCCCACCAGCCATCAATACCACATATCACAATGCTGGGCGTGGTGACTCACGCCTATAATCCCAGCACTCAGGAGGCAGAGGCAGGAGGATTGCTGAGTTGGAGGCTTTCCTGGGCTACATAATGAGCTCAGGGCCAGTCTGAACTATAAAGTGAGACCTGTCTCAAAAAAAAAAAAAAATTGCCAGTCAATAACCTTTCCTAAACTTTAGGATTAACTTAACTTAAAAAAGTTTCAGCTATTTTTCAGAAAGAATTATCATTATTAAAGAAAACTGTCAGGAAGATGAAAGAAATTTTGTTCAGCATCACTAAAATTTTACTGTTGTGGAGAAATTTGCCCTCCTATTAATGACAAGGTACGTTATCTATTCATGTTAGAATTTTTGCTGTTATTTTGTCATAACAACAATACAAAAGAGGTCATTAATTTCTCCATCAATGTATAGGTGGGAAGGTGTTCCTATAATGTTTCCACTGGGTTTGGTAATGCACCTGTGCAGAGTGCACATGTGGACTGAGGTCTGATACTGACAACTTTAGAATAAACCTATGCAGCTTCCTCTTTGGCTGAATGTGTGACTGGAGATCACAATTATTTCTCTTTTAGCTTCAAGGTTTTTGGCTTTCTGTGCCTGTCACTCAGGGCACTGGTTAGTTACTGTCAGAACCGCAGCTATAATTGGGAAAAGCACTTGTTAAACACAGAAGTTTGGGGGAGGTGAGAACTCATCTCCAGCCTAGTGAGTCTGGGAACTTTTCCAATCCTCCAGTGCTGCCCTAAACACAAAAGCAAATTGAATTTTATTACTTAGGTGACATCAAACCATATTTATACATGGATGCTCATTGAGAACATCCTTAAGAAATTTGTTGCATTAAATTTTCCTTTTTCCCAAGATGGTTTTAAAAGTTTGCATCCATTTTGCAATTGCTTTCCATTACATTCTTTACTTTAAAACATTATAACAGAATAACAACAAGCTCATACTATTATTAAGAGAAAAACTTTTGTGATATAAATATTCTACAACCATCTGGAAAAATAAGTATAAAATTAGAAAGTGTAACTAAACTGAATGTTGTTGATGATGCTAGTTACTGAAATGGATGAGCCTTTGCTCTTAGATTTGAAAACTTGATGTTTTTCTTGCTAAAAGGGGGGATAGTTTGAACTTTTGAGACTAGGCTTTATAATGAAAAGCTCATAAACTCTATTATCATCATTTTTCTTCAGTACACTATTGGACTTTATACAAAATCATTTTACAAAAGCATTTTCCAGCTGTCCAGAAAATTAAACCAAGAGATCTTTATTTAAGTTGGCAAGGAGTTTATATATTTATTTAAGATACAAATCACAGTAAAAATTATTTTAGATCAAATTATTTTTCTCTTCAAATTATTTTGCATTAGTACTTGCTGCAAATTTGAGGGCAGTGAATTATATGTGCTCTTCCTTGTCCTTCAAATAATTTACTTCTCCCTGAATAGTAACGTTTGGAATGATTAACTCTTATAACTCAAGTAATTAATTGGTGCTTATTTTTTTTTATTACTATACTGAGGGTGGAACCTGGAGCTTTCACATTGAGCTACAGTCTCAGTAACTTTTAAAATATTTTTCTTCATTGTATTTTGAAAGAGAATATTTCTAAGTCACTAAGCTACCCAGAGTAGCTCCAGACTTGAAACCCTCCCGCCTTGTTCCTCAGAGTGTGGGGATTACAGGTGTATACACCACTGCTGCTTAGCACGCTGCTAATGTATTTAACACCACACCCTATCTTCTAAATTTAGTACTTTTCTATTGAAAATATTATCTTTTTGAAATACTTTTGCTTAAGCATCCCAAATTCAACTTCCCTGGAATCTATTTTTCTTCCGAGATCAGACGAGACCTACATACAGGATGGTATGGCTGTAGACTGGAATCTATTTTTCTTATATGACTAATTCATTTAAACTTCTTTTGAGTGCATTATTTTTCCTGGTATTTGCTTTCTATTTGCTTTTTTATTTAGGTCATTCCATCAGAATGTGAGTTTTCAATTTTGACAATTTAGTAGTGTGAAACGAGATAATTCCTGATAAAAGCTTGCTTAGTGAGAGAAGAAAAATACAGGCTCAATAACTGCAGAGCATCAGTTAATTAAGCAACAAACTATAGTGAAATTATGCATAATCTCAGTGTATGTTGAGCCCAAAGCCCTTTCTAGCAAAATGGATCAGAAGTGACTCTTTGACCACATTACACCATTCTTTAATATGATACGGCCTGATAAGTGTGGCTTACAGTTAACCCGACATTCTCGATCTTCGCCAAAAGCTTCAGCCCAAAATGAAACATCCATGGAGTCAGATTTTGAAGTGATGTGGTGTGATATCTGCCCACAGAATGCTGTATTTGGGGTAAGGTATGACAAAATCACTTTTTTCTATTTGAGACATTTGGGTAGAAAATATACTTGGGCAGTCTGGAAGTCATAGCAGTAAAAGTGACAAATTTCATTGAAAATATTAGTTTTCAAGAAGATAAAAATGAATAGGGTTGAGTTTGATCTGTTATAAGAAGAACATTTTGGATGCAGTAATTAGAAATGGTGGAAACGTTAGGTAAACGTAATGAGATTTCCTAAACAGAAAGCAAATGAAAGCCCTGTGGACGAATATGCAGAGTGATCTATAAGCCAAAGATGAGATGCTGCTGCTGGGCAGTTGAAGTGAGGAAGCTAATGCTGTGAGAGTTGTTGGAACCGTTCTCTCAACTTATCCTCAGAAGAACTGTTATGAGCTGAAGGCCTATTTCCCACTCCAATTCACATATTGAAACTCTCAACTCCACTGCAATGGTAGTGGGATGTGGGATCTCAGAGGTAAAATAAGGTCATGGGGATAAAGCTTTTATAGATGGAATTAGTGTCTTTATAAGAAGAGACACAGAGCTTATATCTTTGATTTTTTTCTTCTGCATGTAAGGATATAATGAAAAAGGTGGCTGGTCACTGTGCAGGAAATGGGCCCTCAACAGACAATGCATTTCTTGACATCTTGATCCAGGACATTAACGAATGAATATTTTTTCTTTAAGCAACTTTACCTCAGATGTTCTACCAAAGCCACTTGACTTCCTAACCATAGAGTAGTTGGACTTGTGGGCATGGGCTTTGGAGAGTTGTCCACACATTGGCCTGACTGGCAGACATGAGAGGGCAGTGCCATGTGAGACTGATCAGGAAATTGTCAATGTCTCGAAAGTCGAGCTAGGGACGTGGCACTTGATGTAATGGATGTAATTCTTAGTAAGTTTCTCTGAAATAGGGGCAATTGAGCATCAGCTCTTCCAAAATTGCTTGTCCGAGGGGTACAGGCTTGAGTATCCATAGTGTGAATGGTAGGCTACTTTTTTTTTTTTTTTTTTAGAGACAGGGTCTCGCTTTGTAGTTCAGGCTGGCCCTGAGCTCACTATGGTGCCCAGGCAAGCCACCGCGAACTCAGCAATCCTCCTGCTTCTGCCTCCCAAGTGCTGGGACTACAGGCGTGAGCCACCACGCCCAGCACTGTGGTATGTGGTACTTGAGTCCTCATGCCTAGCACTGTTGTATGTGGTTACCAGGGATCAAACTCAGAACATTGCCCTTGTGAGTCAGGCGCCGGAACCACTAGCTAAATCTCCGGCCCTGGTAGGCTACTTCTAAAACTGATCCTAATAATCTTGCTTCTAGTATTCACCTTCTTGTACATTCACTTATACTCTAATCCTCTTATATGGACTGCTTCTAGTGAACAGAAACTGGACAATTTATATGAGGATAGGTTATAAAAGACTATGATATATATCCTGCCTCTCTCTTTCTCCTTCTCTCCCCAAAATGAATTATCATGTTGAGAGCTAATCTGTACCTTTTCTCTTTTCTAGATCAATTCTACAAATAATTTTCAGTTTTTCCAAAAAAGAAAAATTTTTGACTTTTTGAATCTCATTTTATGTTTCTTTGCTATTGCAACTGTATTTTTAAATTTTTTATCTTAATTGGTACATTGAATATACACATGATTACACTCAATATTGGGAATTTGTACCAGTATATGACACAATTTAATTGTCATTTTTAAAGGAGGGTTTAAATTTTTTATTTAAAAGATCTTATTCATTTTAAGCTTTCTTAAAGAGAGCTAATCTATAAAGATGCTCTTGGAGCAAGATTAATAAGATTAAACGGAAGTCCCCCAGTGCAAATAATGTTAAGATGAGCCGAACTGGCCCAACAGTCCTATCACTGAGCTCTGACTTTTTTTTTTTAAATTGAATTCTTTATTGGTACAATTTTTACACATCTCAAAATCACATATAACATTGGGAAATTTGTACCAGTATATGCCACAAGTTAATTCTCATTTTTACCCATATCCCTACCCACTCCCCCCTCCTCCCCCCTTTATACATGCTCTTTTATTTTCTTTCTGTATCATATTTATTCCTTCCCCTCATCACATTCCCACACCATGAGCTCTGACTTTGACCATCCCTTAGTCAAGGTTGGATGACACTTAGAAGCTCAAAGCCAAACACACCTACCTAAATTGTGCTATGATTCATGTCACTATGAAAACATAAATGTTTATCATTTTAAGCTGTTATGTTGAGAGGAATGTGTTGCACAGTGAAGCGTAACTAACATAGGGTACATCACTGCTATTAGGAAGTGATACTTTCTCTGGTCTCTCTTCATCTTGCCAACAAAGATTTGTATCCTTTGTATTAGGACATTCACTCTCTGTAATTTCAATGGGCAACCGAAAACAAGGCAGGTAGAAGCAGAGCGTGGAAATATGGCACAGAAGAGTCTTCTGTGTCATATTTCATATTCTGTTGAAGGAATGCCATTCTATGGAGAAACAGCTCAGCTATCCTCTCTGTCTTGCCCGTGTTTGCTTGACGTTCACTGCTATGCACAGAGGAGACATTTCTGTTTTTTTTTTTCTCATTTTGGGTCTTTTGTTTTCCTTTTTGGTCACTAAACCTTTCCTGTTTGGAGTGACCTCCAGCCTTCCTTGTCTTGTATGTTTCTATCCAACCCCTCAATGATTAGTATTCTTAATCATCAATGAAATTCAAGATTCTTGGATGATAAATGTTGCTTTATAGGAAATAGCAACCAATCAAACTACTCCAAAGCCTGGTATAAGAAGATAAAGTTTAAAATTACTTTATAACATACACAGGCACAACAGATTGTGAAGTTTGAGGATACAATAAAATAAAAATAATGGAAAATATTAAACAAACTGAAGGACAGATAAAGTATAAAGACTCAAATCCTCTCAGCAGAAGCAAATTGACTTTGAAAACTGACTGTCTAAATGTCAGTGTAATCAAGGCCTAAAGGGAATTCATTCATCAAGGAAGGAAGGATCAATTGATTGGGTGACAGATACGGGATATTATGTGCCAGAAATGACATCATGACGTTTTGTTTTTATGTTTCCCCTTTGGTTTTATAAGAAAAGATATTTACCACTATGAAAAATGAAGCTTTCTAGTAAAGCCAAAACCCCCCACAAATATTAAATAAGTTTTATACTGGTGACATATTTAAAAATAAAAAGCTCAGAGTCCAGTGTTCTGAGTACTGGGCTAATAAATGAATTTCTTATTCAGTGGTATTCAGCTATGAAACTCAATCCAGCCCAAAAGAAATGTACTGTTCAACTAATCACATTTATAAAGTGATACACACTTTAAAAGGTTTTTAGGTGACTGTTTTTATAACATTATTTTAGAACTCAAGTTTAAAGTCTTTCTATTCGGAGCCTACAGATCAATGTACTTTATATACACAAATTATCTTACCACATAGATCTTGATTGAATGACTGAGTACACCAGTTACTGAGAGGATTCCATGGAACTCCTGTCTTTTGTCTTTTTCTTTCCCTTTCTCACTTGCCTGTGTCTTTCCTTTCTTCTTCCTATTTTTTCTCCTCCTTCACACATATTTATAGGTACCATGTGATATTTTTTCTCCTTCCTTTCTTCTTTCTTTCCCCTTTTTATTTTCTTTTTACCTTAAATAAATCTGGTCCCCCTACACTGAGTACTTCAGAGCCACAAGTTATACACTGTCTATGCCAGGTAGAGCTAAAATGACAAATTTTAATATAACCCAAGTATTTATGTTTTCTCAAGTATTGGAAGCAGTCTTTACACTAACATCCAAATATGTTAATGAGTGATAACTTAGCATTCGGTCTGAGTGCAAAAGTTAGGCCTTTCCCCTCACATTCAGAGGGTCCTGAATGCAAGTGAATATTCGTTGTCAGTTGCCCTTGCTACTTTCAAGTCATGTTGGTCCTTTGGGCTGCTTCTGGGATTTCCTGGCAGAGACAACGCCCCCATCACAAAGTGACCAGAGGAAGCCCCAACCTTTCATCCTATCTCTTAATTCTTTGTAGCAAAACTTTCCTTTGAAATGGTTATAGGTGTATAGATGAATTGCAAAGGTAACGTAGAGTCCCTTGTATCTTTTATCCAGCTTCCCCTGTGACATTTTACCCCATGCTGTGAAAGCTCTATGTGACTAATACTCCTCTTGTGCCAATTTCACTTGGTTAAGAGACGCCTAGCAGAATAGAAGGGCATGGTTCTAGGTATGTCTGGTTGGGTCATGGAGGGTGACCTTGAGGACCACACATGGCTCCTTGCCTGTTCCTCTCTGGCACTGTTTCTCTGCTCTGCTTCCCGGCTGCCGTGAATTGAAATGACTTTGTCCTACCACACCCTTCTGTCATGGTGATCTTTCCTTGGAGCCAAGAGTCCATGGACTGAATCCCCAAATCAAACCATCCCCTTGCAAGTCTCAGCAACAGACACCTGACTAATGCACTCCATAATCTGAAACAAGAAACATTTCCAGGAATCCCAGAAGTAACTACGAATAAGTAGTTATTAAGCACCATTACCCACTGAGGTGGAGTGATAAACCAGAGAGAATTCTTGGAAGTTACATGTTCCCTTCTTGCCACCCGCTCTTTCTGTAGCCACTGCAATTGCTGTGCCCGTTGAGCCACTGAATCACAACCAATCTCCTCCAAAGTGTCATCCTTCTTTGAATTTTACTGAACCTGTTGCTACAAGGAATGCTGTGCATGTCTGCAATGTAGCGTTATTTCTACAGTTTCTGCTTTTCAAACTGTGTCACATTTGTCTGGGTGATTGAAACACCTAAGCTCAGGCTCTACTGAGGAAAGTGTAATGTCACTTGTCACAGATTGTTCACTTATGCAAAATCAAAATTCCTCTCTTTCAA
Source organism: Thryonomys swinderianus (assembly GCA_004025085.1). Lineage (NCBI taxonomy): Eukaryota > Metazoa > Chordata > Mammalia > Rodentia > Thryonomyidae > Thryonomys > Thryonomys swinderianus. The sequence continues at coordinate 215 of PVIC010009146.1, read as the reverse complement.
TTTATTTTTTAATTGTCAGAAGAGTCACACATATTTATAGGTACCACGTGATGTTGTGATACACAGATACAGAATTGTGTAATGATGTTCAAATCAGGATAAGTGTATTTAAACATATCAAACAATGCTTCTTGATGATGAAAATGATTAAAATTCTTCTAGCTTTTTTGAAATACAAGATATATTATCATTATCTATAGTTAACCTCTGATACA
>PVIC010009145.1:0-46337 GCA_004025085.1 Thryonomys swinderianus | reverse complement strand
TTGCATCTACAGGTGTTCATGCCAAAGAGAAGATCCGGGAATTGTCTATCTGTGATCTATTGATTTCACTTATTAGTATATCCTCCAGATGTCTCCATTTGCACCTAAATGGATCGATCTTGTCATTCTTTATGGCAGAGTAATACTCCATTTTGTAAAAAAACCACATCTTCTTTATCCACTCTCCAGTTAATGGACATTTGGGTTGTTTCCAAGATTGAGCTATCATGAACTGAGCTGCTATGAACAAGGGTGTACATCTGTCTTTCCAATGTGAGTTTTTAAATTCTTTTGGGTATATTGCTAGCAGGGGTATAGCAGGGTCAAATGGAGAAATCTCCGCACAGATCTCCACAATGGTTGCACAAGTCTGCAATCCCACCAACAATGGAGAAGGGTTCCTTTCTCCCCACAGCCACGCCAGCATTTATCATTGGTTGATTTTGTGATCACGGCCATTCTTTGTGGAGGGGCCTCACACTTTTGAAAGTCATTCACATAAGAACTTTAGTACAAGACTTGGGAGGTTCTGGGAATATGAATTTTTTCTAACAGTCATCTAAAAGCCCCTATGGTAAGTGATCAAATCATTGACCACCGAAGCCAAGACCATCTTTCTAAAGTATAATGAATCAATTCATTTTTCCATGTTTTTAGTGTATTTGTTAACAGTGGACTAACCAGAGGTGATGCCACATTATATGAAAGCTCTTGTTGGGTGTCTGTAGACTTAGTATTATAAGATTGGTAAAAATGTAGATGGGAGCGTAATCTTTTATTCAAGGATGAGGTCAGATTTAATGACAAACATAAAAAAGAGGTAAGCAGACCTTTCATAAAATAGAGGAAAAGAGATAGTGATTTATCTCTAATAGTGTCTGGAAATATTTTTCCCTAACACTTCAGTAATGTGTTTCCTTAACACTTCAGTTTTGCAACTGTGGCTATTTTGACAAATCACTCACTGTAGAGTCTAAATTCCTCCAAGAAAGAAAATGCCGACCTACTAGGAATAAAGTTGAAGTACTTCCTAATACAATTTGTGAAACACTTTGTAATTTACAAAACCAGAGGAAAGCCAAGGTCCTACAATCAGAAATTGTTAAGAATTTCAAAATGGCAAACAGGTAAAAATTCCCTATGTTGAATGTGATCATTATGTATATCTAAAATGTACAAATAAATTAACTTTAAAAAGGTAAACAAAACATTAAATAAAGTCCAGCTAAGTAGATCTCATGTCCATGAATCCATCTGTAATATTATCAAAAGAGGGTCAAAAGATTTGGAGTTAGAGCCAGATTTCAATTTCATTGCTGGTGTTCCTATCGCCATAAACAACTATTTCACCTCATTACTCCTCAGTTGCTTGCTAGGTAATAATAATATTTACTTTGAAGATTTACTGAGAAAAGTAAATTAGATGATAATGTGACAAGCTAATCATGACATGAAGACTGAAAAACAAAACTAAAGTCTCAGAAGAACCCTAAATGACGAACGGATTGGTAAGGCTGGAGGGATGATTGATCCCCAGTTACAATCCTTTGTTTAATGTGTAGGGTGTGCTGACAGGGTCCTAGGTGCTATACCCATTCTTCTTTTGTGCAGACCACTCTAGTTGAAGATGCAGCCAATGAACACATAGGTGAAAATATAATTGCAAAATACAAAGTGCCATGTCGTAAAATAATTGACATGAAGGAGGCAGGCTAGGGAAAGGCACACAGAAGAGGTGACATTGAAGCTGTTAAAACCTAAGAGCAAAGGCAAATCCAGTTATAGGAAGTACATTTCAGGTGAAGAGAACAGCATTGTGCAAAAATCTCTTGAACAGGAGAGACATTCACCAGTGTAAAGGTCTAAGAGAAGGCCAGTGAATGGAGTGAATTTGAGGAAGAACATGGGCCGAGGTTATGTAGTCATCCATAAAATCCATTTCCAGATGTCCCAGAGTTCAAACTTGGGATTTTATTCTAAACATCTAAACACAGTGGGAAGGAATGGAATAGTTTGAAGTGGAAAAATGATGTGTGGTGGTAAACATTGTTAAAATTTATCCAGATACTTTAGTGAATAGTTGGAAGATTGGAAAGAGAGTTAGGAGATCATCAGAGAAACAAACTGGTAAGAAATGATGAGGGTGTGATCTGGGTGGATAGTGGTCAAGATAAGAAAAATAATTGAATGAATGTCCCAATTTATTTTCATAGTAGAAGAAAATGGGTGTACAGTTAAGATTCCTGTGGGTACCAAGAGGCAGATAATCAGAGAATGGATCAGAAGCTTCTGACATGATCAGTTGCACAGATGGTATTATTTACAGAAATCATGAAGATGGGGGAAAAAGTCAACAATCTGATTTTCAGCCTATTGAGTTTAAGATGTTATCAAGGTGATTAGTTGAGTATATGTGATTGGAGCCCAGAGGAAATGTCAGCATGAGAGATAATTTGGGAATTATCAGTTTATAGTTAGGAATAATACTTGGAAATAAATGGATGGGGATAATGATACACAGGAGACTAGTAAAGGGTCGAAGGGAGAACTTTCTTGATCTGTTGAGAGGAAAAGTAATCCAAAGAAATCAGACACAAATGTAGACACAAATCAAAAGGAGTGACTTTCAGGAAAGGAAAAGGGGTCAAAACAGTTGAATTCTATTATAAGAGGTCAAGGAAGATGAGGAAACTAGGGGATACATTAATTTGGCAATTTGGATTCCTTGTGAATTTGTCAAGAGCAATTTGTTGACAATGGTAGAGACCAAAACCAGATTGGAGTAGATGAAGGAATGAATGACAGGTGAGAGAGTGCAGACAGAAAGGTTGTTCTGTCTTCTGAGGCTGTAGGAGGGGGCAGAAGATGGGTGGGGGATGGGGAGGGTCTGTGCAGTGAAGACACCTTTTCTTTGAGGACACACAGTGCAGGGTAGGTCTGTGTGCCAAAAGCAATGAGAGAGAGAGAGAGAGAGAGAGAGAGAGAGAGAGAGAGAGAGAGAGAGAGAGAGAGAGAGAGACAATGACAGTGGAAGAGAAAGGGGCTGGTTGTAAAATATAAACTCATAGTCAGCACCAGCAAGGCTGAGTTCTCTATAAAGTGAAATTAACCAAAACAGCAAAATGATTCACTAAAAATAAAAGGGGACTAGGTATCATTGTCAATAATATTTGTAACAAAGTACATCCTGCTTTATAATATTTATATTATCTCATCAGACTTGTCTGTTTCTTTGTTTTTATCTTTTACTTGCCAGAGGAAGAAAACATGTAATGTGGCTCATGTAACTCTTGATATTAGCATAATACTCTGGTTATATGTATGGTTAGTATAAATTTACTGAAATTTGAAGGGAAAAAAGTTGACAGAAACACAGGATTATTTGCTGTTGAGTACGCAATACATTGGACCCTTGACTTAACTGACTCAATCAGTTCCTGAGGGCTGGTTGTTATTCATGTTGCTTGTAAGTCAACATACAGTTGAGGTCTAGATGTTTACCTGAGTACCATGCTATAGATAATAAGAAGCTGAATGTTCCATTAACCTAATTCACCCAAGATGTTCGCACATCAGGCAGGTTGTAACTTTGGAAGCTGCACAGTAATAGTTGCTGACTGTTAATGTGAATGTAAATGCAAATTAAAACCTAGGGTTAACTTTGGCTATAAGGTGGTGAAGAAATGGTCTTCACAGAAGATCAACTTTGCTGAATTCTCTGTCCGGAACTTTATAACTGGATATGTGTACTGTGCAGTTTGCGTGGAAACCAAAAGCCTGACCCTGAAATGTTGGAAACCATTGAGCGGTGCATGCTACAGTTGGGAGTGCTCAGGGGCTCGAAGCTCAGCTGGCCTAAATTTATTCAACAGCTTTCATGAACTCATCTCTGACAAGACAGTGCCATCACTGTATTAGGAAGTAAAAGAGATTGGGAAGTAGTTACACCAAGGCTTGGTTGACATTTTGATGATTTTAGCTTCATTAAGAGGATATTGCTTCTCTGAGTTATGAAATATTTTGAAATTCAGTAGAAACAAGCTGTTAGAAATAGCAGAGAGATTTCCTTAAATGGATTAGGTAGAACTATCATCCTTTTAGATTTTTGTGAAATTCCTATACTTCTTAAATTTTATAGGCTCCCAAAATATAATCTACATTGTCTTTTTATTTCTAGAAGAATAGAGATTATGTTTGGGATCCACAGAGATTCAGTAATGAGCATAAAATATTGAGCAAAACAAACTATTTTCATGGCTTTAGTTTTTGAAGACTATTTTGTAGAGACTGGTAATGGTAAATTCCTCTCTGAAAACTAAGGAATGGTTATCCAGAAAATACTGGCTTTCTTTGTTGCTTAGACAGATGCTTGCTTTTCCTCTGTGTAGATCACACTATAAAACAGTCTCAAACAGATAAACCTTGAAAACAAAACTGGTAGAATTTGATAAGAGTAGTTGATACAAAAGTAATATTTATGAATTTTTTTTTTTTTGAGACAGGGTCTTGCTTTGTAGTTCAGGCTGGCCCTGAGCTCACTATGTAGTTCAGGCAAGCCTCGAACTCGGCAATCCTCCTGTCTCTGCCTCCCGAGTGCTGGGATGACAGGCATGAATCACCACACCCGGCACTAATATTTATGGATTTTTCTGGCCTTCAATGGATCTTTCTTCTTTACCCATTTCCTATAATATTTTGTTTGAAATTGTGTCTTCTAAAAATGAAAGTCTACTGCAAACCTGAGCAGTGAATTTAACATTAATGAAAGCAACTTGTTTATGATAGGAAGTAGAGCTTCACTGTAGGACTTCTGCTTTGGGGGGGGCATGCAGTGTTAAATCGAAATGCAAATGCTGGAACTGAACACAACTCCTAAGAGTCAGCTACACAGAGAATTGTCAAAGAAAGGACTTGTCAGTTTAGGCTGAGGTTCAGAACGATCAAATTTTGCTTTGTAAATAGTGCATATTGGAGTGGTAACATGACTATGTGGAGCTTTTATCGGTTGCCCTATTTTTCTGGGTATGTGTAATGAGCTGATAAAGTGAAAGATTTAGAAATTATTCTTAAACCTCCACTGAGAAGGAAGGAATCTGAGTTGCTATAACATATAGTTGTCTTCAAGGTTCAGAGGCACTGGGAAACATCAAATAATGTTTGTGTTTTAATTATCAGTTCAGTGGTTTGCAAAGATTGTGTCTAAAAAACCAAATGGAGGAGTATCCCATGGGGTCTGGCCAAATGTTTCTGATTTGGAGTCTTTCATTCATTTCAGTGATTATGCCAATGTTTTCAGCTTATTGGAATTCTGTCAATGTATGCTCTTTTACTATAATGATCCATCAAATTATATGATCTGTGAAGTATAAGGGAGCAGGGATTTTCAAACTGTACTTGCTGAAACCCTGCATTTTCACAATTGGCTTCTAGGAGTCTTTGGGAAATTAGGCATGGGGTGAGGCCCTAAACTTTGGTACTTAGACCCTAAGCCAGAGGTAAGAAAGGTTGACAGGGTTCAACAGAGCGGTACTTTGAGTCAAAGGAGAAAACCATTAGCCTAAATAACGTGTGCAGATGGCTGTTCCTCACTGTAGATAATCAGTCCCATTTCCTTCAGCGCTGTTAAACCTGTTACTCTTTCCTGTCTTCATTTCTGAATGACAGTGTAGGTCAGGTTAATGGAGCTTTCTGCCTCTTATTATCTACAGCACTGTATCCAGGTAAACATCCAGATCTCACCTGTACTGACCTCAGTTATTTATAAATTGGTAGTCACGTTACTGTATCTCTGTGACATTGTCTAAGAGCTTGTAACAGAAGACAGTGATAAGAAAGTAACATGTATGTTGCATGGATGCCCAGAAAGAAACTGAGGAAAAGAGTAACTTTCTGAGGGCCTATGTAGGACTCTGTGTTATTCCCCATCTTCGACAAAGAATAATATAATTTTAGAGAAGTGACAAGACAAAGGGGAAGCACCTTGTCTCTCTAAGACTGGAACATGATGACAGTGGCATTATGTAGAGAACTAGGCAGATGAAATCTGTTTCATTCATTTGGCCATATAGACTCTTCTGTGTCTATGTCCTGTCTGTTGAAGGTCTAAAGTCATCTCCAGGGAGGAACTTCTGATTTTTCCTGGTATAAAGGAAAAGGAATATTTTTGTGAATTTCCATTCTGCTTTCAGCCAATCAGAGAGAGAGCTTTTCTTCTACAGTATCTGTTTTCTAGTTGCCTCAAGCTCAAAATAATCCTCATGCCAAAGTGTATATTTTAGGATTAAGTATTCTGCTACATTACTCCCTTCGGATTAAGTGCTTTCCGTGTTTTTTACTGATCATCATCCTGAAAGAGAGAAAGACAAATTCATTTCTAGTTAATCAGTTGGCTTTTCGAGAAGTGGCCAGCAGAGAAAGTCCGTGTCTTATCCCTACCCTTGGCACCTTTCCTTAGTCACCTTTCTCTTTTCCTTTCTTGTTCCCTCAGATTCAGACTTTTCATCGACTCCGTGCACCTCAGGATGTCTTGGGTCCCTCTTTGTTCTTTATAAAGAACAATATGACACATGGAAGGTTGCCAAGGTTCACGAAGGCTTTAGGGAAGCCGTGGAAATTATTGTTTAAATGAAGTGTAACAGAAAGTTGTAAATGTAAATGGATCAGGATTGGTTGCCTAAGAACACAATTCGTTTAATCAAAAATAGTTTTGTTAAATTTCATTGAGTGAACATTTAGTGTTTAGAAAGTCAGAATTATACTTGGAACATGTACCTCCCAAGGTGACACTATAATTCTCATTGTGTTGACTTTTACATTTGAATGAAAGGGAATAAGCTGAATTGAGATACTTATATCACACTCTTTAAAGAGAATATAGGATGTTCTAATTTTGTTATGGTTAAATATGCATAACAAAGTTCATCACATTAACAAATTTTAAGCTTAAAATTCATTGGCATTAAGTACAGTCACATTTATAACTTCTAAATATCTGTGTTATATCTGTTTGTAAATTTAAATTACAAATGTTTTTTCTCTGTTTTTCCATAACCCAATTATAATTGTGTTATGGAAAAGAATTCCAGCTTACAGCCCCCAAAATTAACTGACTAGGTCTCCGATTGAATTTTCAGCTTACTCAGTGATAAATTTTCCTAGAACGTTGTTCCTCAGCTAAACAGATACCTGTTGACTTGCAAATAAGTAATTAACAAAAGTGCTACTAGAAAGTACAGCCTTCTAGGTATTTGAAGGAATTTCTCATTCTTGAAACATCTGAACAGTCATTTATTTTCTTGGCCCTTCTGCAAAAAAATCAAATGTGCTTTTTTATGGCAACGAAAAGTTCTTCAGAAAAAAATCAGCACAGCACTACCTGATAATTATTGTACTACCTCGAATCCTAGCTATATAGCTCTTTTGGTTTGCTAATCTTTTAAGTTATTTTCGAAGAAAACTTGCTGTAGGAAGCAGATGTTATACTCGAGTGAACAAAAGCCATCAAGGCACTGGTATTTTATACTTTATGATGGGCTGTTTGTTATTTTCCTTAGGTTTACATTCTCTGCTATGTGCTTTCATACTTCCTTTTGAAGGTCATATCACTGTTAAATGCATCATATTTATTAGGTACCTTATGGTTTTTAAAGCATTTATGTCTATATATTGCATGGTTGGAGCCTTTTAGAAATCCTGCTGAAAGGTAGGGACGGAGGAGCATTCTCCGTTGAATTTTATAGATTGAGATAGTTAACTTCCTTGAGTTCATTAGCGGAGATTGATTATTTCCTGACTGCTCAGAATATTTCCCCCTTCCTGATGGTACATTAGCACCTTTCCCCTGGTTGCTGTCTGCTGGCGCTGTAGTGAGGTACACCGAATACCTAGCTATGGAGACAGCTGTGAAACTGAATTCCTGATACTACTTCAATCAAATCTAGAATCTTTCCAGACAATATTTTTGTCGCTTGCCATCCAAGACTCAACCTAAAGACATTTCTATTGTCAGTGTGGTAGAAATTGGTGCTGGGACCAATTGGTTCATTATCATGCTAAAGTATTTGGTTTTTCAAACACGCTATTAAAATGGAATTAAAATCAACTCTTGCTTACCTTTTAAAAAACGATTTCCATTTTTTGTATGTATTTGCTCCCTTTTCATTGTCTTTTTCTCATAAAAGGAAAGCTTGTAGTTTTCGTTAAATCTTTTAAAGAATCATGTAAAAAAATTTACTTTTCTCAGGTGTTTTTGTAATGACTGAGCATGAAAAGAGGAGTGGTTAATCAAAGATGAGAAAGTCATTTGTCTTGAGAGAAAATAAACCATTTTCATGGTAAGTCAGTAGCAGTTAGATAAAGATGGATGTGGCATTTTCTGACATAGTAGTTAATTTCTCCTCATGTGTAATAATGTGATTTTCATAGAAATATAGCTAGTATTTCTAGTTTAGAATTCTTTGAGATTAAAAGTGCCCAGAGCAGTGTACTATTACTTCTATTTTGTTAGTAGCTTACTTGTTTTTATACCTCCTCTGGTATTTGTTGGCAGCATTTTTGTTTTGCTGACTCTTTGTACAGAAAACTAAGGGGCTACTTTTATAGGATTATGATATTATACCTCAGAATACAAATAGTCATTCAGTCATAATTTTGGCAGGCCCTGTGCTACAGTATGTATGGACCTCTGCCTACAAAAAGATGGGTGCGGTTCCTCAGGAACTTCATAAAAGAAGATATATATGGTCAGTAAGCACATAGGCAGTTGCTGAATATAATTAATTTGTTAATGAAATGCAAATTAAATTCATACTTACATAGTATTTCTATATACCCAATAGCATAGTTAAAATTTAAAAGTTTGACAGTGCTAAAAAGATAGGCAAGTATATGAAACAGTTGAAATTCACATATGCTGGTACTGAGAATATAAACAGGTGCAAATATTTCAGCATACTGAAGAAAACATGTTGACAATTTTTTCTGATGATATGAAACATTCAGCTACCTTATGGCCCCACGGCCACAAAGAAAATAGCTGACCACACAAAGATAGGAGTAATATTTTACCTATATAGTGGAATTCTCAGCAATGAAAAGTAATGAACTACTGATACACACAACTACGTGGTTAGGCTGAGTGAAATAAACCAGATTTAAAGTACATACATATTGTATTTATAGGAAACTCTAGAATAAAACAGGGTTCTATAGAGCAACAGCAAATCTATGATTACATAGGACTGGGGAAGGTGTTAAATTGTCTGGCAAAGAGCAAAAGGAAACTTTTTGGCATGATAGAAATATTATATATCTTATAATGTTTTCTGAAGTGTGTAATTTTTGTTAAAATTCATTCAAATATATGTTTGAGATTCCTCAGAAAACTAGGATTAGAGGTCCCATCTGACTCTGCTAGGAATATACCCAAAGGAATTGAAAGAATCATATTGTAAAGTCATATTCTTATATTCCAGTGAACTTCCAAAACATACAGGTGGAAAGTGTCCATAAAGCACTTTATGAGCCTTAAATGTAATTGTAATTAAAATGGAAACATCATAAGATACTTAATAGTTATATATCTATATATTTTTTTTGAGATAGGATCTCACTTTGTAGTTCATGCTGACCCTGAGCTCACTGTGTAGCCTAGGCAAGCCTCGAACTCAGCAATCCTCCTGCCTCTGCCTCTTGAGTGCTGGGATTACAAATTTGAGTCACCACACCTGATATTGTGGCATGTAATTTCCGGGATTGAGCTCAGGACCTTGTGCTTGCAAGGCAGATGCCAGAACCACTGAGCTAAACCCCCTGCCCTACTGTTCCATTCTTTATGTTCATATTTTATAAAAATTTGTACTGTGATTCTAGAGAGGCTGTCAGTGATTGAGATCTCCCTAAGATGGCACTTGTCCTGCAACTGGTTTGTAAAACCCTCCCATTCAGGCAATAGCAGGAGGGAGTTGAAGTGTTTCTGTAAGTGGGAATGAATTTGTTTTCCATGATGAGAATTTAAGGGCCATACACAACAGTTGAAGTTTATAATTTCTTGGAAAGTCTGTAATTTTAAAAATAGTTCTGATACTGCCAGGCGTGGTGGCTCACGCCTGTAATCCCAGCATTTGGGAGGCAGAGACAGGAGGATTGCTAAATTTGAGGCTTGCCTGGGCTACATAGTGAGCTCAGGGCCAGCCTGAACTACAAAGCGAGACCCTGTCTCAAAATATATATATATATATATATATATATATATATATATATATTTCTGATACTTATTTCCACACTAGCATATTTCAGTATCTCCCATTTCTGTTTTGATATATGAAAAAGAGGGTCTTTAAGGTTATTTCACTAAGTTCAGGTACATTGAAAAATAGATGCTATATTTGAATCTAATTATGACTCCATTATTTTCCTGTGCCTAAATTACCAAGAACCACAGACTGGGTGGATTAGGACAACAGAAATTTATTCTCACCAGTTCTGGAGATCAGAAAGATCTGGAATCAGCAGCACAGGCTGAAATCTGGAGGGCAGTCCCCTCCCGGGAAGCTCTAGGGAAACTGCTCTTGCCTCTCCCAGGTGCAGGGAGACCACCGGCCTCCCTTGCCCTGGGGCCGTGTGGGTCCAGGCTCTGTCTCAGGGGTCACTGTCTCATCTTGTGTGGCTCAGCTCTCCCCCTCCTCCCCTCTTACTTGGACAGGGGTAGTAATTGGGGCCTCCCTGGATGATCTAATGCAGATTGATAATTCAGTTATACTTGCAATGATCCTCTTTTCCCCCAAATAAAACACCATTTATAGGCTTCAGAGATCAGACCTCATATCATGGGGGCCCTTACTCAGGCTAATATCACAACCTATAATCTGACGCTTACTGTTCTAATTTCTTTCCTTTTGTTCACTTGAATACACATGTGGTTCTTCTTATGTGTTTTATATTTTTAAATATAGTATTCTCAGAAGACTGAGTAGTTGTGCTGGATCAGCCAGCTGTCATTGTTAGTCATCATACAGGTCCTGGATTTGCTTTACTTCCTGAGTTTCTTATATCTCCAGTAAAATACTAAAGATCTTGAACACAAGACCTACCTTACATTTATATCACATCTCATGAAACCTGAAAAATGCCAAGTGGTACTGCTTTGAAATAGTCCAATTAATCAATGTTTCCATTATATGTTATATTTTTTACTCAGAAAATATGATTATCATATATAAACCATCAGAATAGGCCTTTGAACAGTATCTAAGAAAATAATGGCATTTCATTTTCCCTCCAGCTAGTTGACTATATCTCACTTCTACTTTTCCCTGTGAGAAAGGAAATAAAGAGGTAATCAATGAATAAGCTGTCAAGAGTGGCAATATCTAGACTTTTTACAGTGTCATATTATGACAAACTACTGTTATGATGAACTGATTCTTGTAATAAGGTATTGATGTTGCAGAAATAAGATTCATTGTATTAAAATTTAATTTCCATGGTCTTGCATAGACACTGGCTTCTGGCTTCAAATGGTATATATTTTTTCTTAATAGTCTCTCTCAACTTTGCAGACCACAGAGCATGCAGCTCACATGGGAGAGGTAAGAACTTCCAAATACTCTGAGATGTGCACTCTACCACAAGTGCAGTGAAATGGTACAAGTGAGATTTTGTCTTTACATACCTCAGCTAAAAGGTTATAACTCATTCTTGCCTTGTTAATATTACAAAGTAAAAGGTCACGCGTGGTAGGCCATTTTTAGGTGAATGTCAACAGATACTTTATGAAACAGTCTGGAGATAAGAATTCTTGGTGTCTTAGTCTGTTCAGCTGTAACAGAATACCTGAAATGAGGTAATTTATAAAGAACAGAAATTTCTTTTGGATAGTCCTGGAGAGCAGAAAATCTAAGATCAAGGCCTTGACAGGAAAGGGTCTTATCTCTCTGCCCTTATGATGGCACCTTGAGACTAGAGCAGAAGAAGGTGACCCTTTCTGAAGGTCAGTGATTGATCCACTCACTGGATGGAGCCCCCATAATCTAAATACCTTCTCTAAAATGATACCCCCAAGCCTGTGGCAGTGGGGCTTATTTCTGACATGTGAATTTTTGGTCACCAATGAGACCACAGCACTAAGCATTATTTATTCATTTATTAAGCATATGCAAAGTGACTATGTGACATAAGAAACTTGTTAAAATACAGGGCTTGGACTTAGTGAACAAACATGGTTACCATTGCATACTCATTGTAGGATCTTGGAAAAAGTTTAACTTCAGGTTGTAGATTGTTTTTCTTATTTATTAAAAAAAAGGATAATAGGAACTATCTCATAATGCTGAAGGTTGAACTAGATGAACTATGTAAAGCCTTTAACACTTGCATACTCAAAATTCAATAATTGAGTTGTTACTAATTTTTAGATTCTGAACTAGATAAAGAACGTGAAGATCAAACTGGAGAAAATAGCTAGCATGACATATTTACAGCCCGTCCTTCATCCAAATTAACAAATAGATTGTGTTCAGTGTGTGTCCTCAAGAGGTTTTCTTCATCTAGGTCAGAGCTTCCTTGGAGCCTCATTGTTGACCTCTTAATCTTCCATTTTAGTCCTAACGAGTTGCTTTGATCCCTCCTAAATTCCAAGTTCTGGCTCTAAAATTCAATCCTGTTATCTCAGTCAGTACAATTATTTCTCCCTTCTGTGAGTAGCTGATATATGAAAGGAAAGTTTCTTTATCACATTAAAACTCTCTGTTCTGATTGACAATGGCGTAACTGGGGTGACATGATAGATAAGAATGGTGGGTGAACAAACCAAAACTATCTCTTTTGACTATGTGCATCTTTTCCCCATAAATGGTGCAAATGATTTTTTTTTTAAACTTAGGAAAGGTAACCTCTGGCTGAATACTGGGGTTGGCAAAGGTTATCTAAATGAGTTTTCAGATTTGCTCTTGATGTTGAGGGTTCTCCCTTCCAACAGGGCCCACTTAATGCTTGAGGTTAATTTTAGTTTCTTTCCTATAGATTATATTTCTAAAGACAGGGATTATATTGCCTTGCTTTTTGTGTTACTCTTCATTCAACACTATTCTTTTATTCAGTGAATATTTATTAAGAACTCCCTATGGCTTAGTACTGTGCTAGACACTAGAAATAAAACAAACAAAATAATAGGGTTGAATCTTTTCATTTACCAACTTGTTAAAAATACCATTATACTCAATGATAGAAGGCTTTATCTTTCTTGTTTTTGTTCTGTTTCCTTTGACTATTTCTGCATTTAGATATGAAGCAATGAAGAGTGGGTACATAGATGGCCTTTTTAGCTTTTGGCATTCTTTAAAAAACATTTTCATCTTGGATATGTATTAGTTGTCATCTTCTAAATATTAATTACTATTCTTTGAGACAGCCCTGGTACAGGGAATAAAGACAAAGTTGACAATTTTATACAGCACTGTGTAAAAAGAGAACCATCAGAAGGAAATGCAATTCATAAAATGACATTTTGTTATGAAGCAATTATAATTATAACGGAATATGTAAAAACAGAAACATTCCATCAGGACTCTCTGAACGTACTGTTGAGAGTGGTTTAAACTTTCTGTTTTCTCATCTCGTAAAGGAGAAGACATGTCATCCAATTGTAAAACATTGATGAAAAGGAAGAAATAATCCATACATTTGGTTGAATTTTTGGAGTAAGATTTGTTTCCATGCATAGAAAAACCTAGCAATTATCTATTAGTGTTGAAATACCTCTGGGAACTAGGGAGGATGTGGGAAGCTTATTTGCATCTCTATGTGATCTAAACTCGATGTTTAACAGTTATTTGTGTCCTTTCCTAAATTCCTGGAGGGATGATCTTGCTCCTTTTTGACTTTATATTCCCATTGTACACAGCACGTACAGTAACTAAGGAAATGCAAATTATCTAATTGACAAAATAAAGGTTTTTATATGATGCTAAAATCTTTGAAAACAGATAAAAATTAATTTATCACTTCATTTATCAGTTAGCCAATATTTACTGATAAATAGTGTGAGACAAGAAAGATGTACAGTGTTGAGAATAGGAAGTCAAATGAGCCAGAATTCTTGAGTTAGAGGTATGCTAGTTTAGATGGCACATATGTACATTGGCGTGCTATGGGAATACCTAGATTCAAAGGATTACAGGAGCTGAGGTATGTGAGCCAGTGCTTTCTAGGTAAGCAGCAGAGGACACTGCAAAGTACCTCAGATACTTGACTTGGTACAAGAATTTCCTAGCTGTTAATAGGACAAATGTTTAGTAAGCACAGAGAATAACTTGTGCAACATGTCAAAGCTACAAAAGAATATGGCGTATGGAGAAGCAGGGGAAACTGGGGAATGAAGTTAGATGGAGGCCAGGTAGACAGGGTCTTGTGTTCTGTATGATTTCACACTTCATTCTCCATGAGCCCCCATTGGTCATTGGAAGTAGAGTGGTGATATCATAATAAAGTACAAACAGGAAAGAAGAGTAGTCGGGTGTATTAGCATTAGTCCAACAAAGAGATGGCCAGTGGCTGCCCTGACTGAAGACAGAGCAAAAGTATTGTGAGAAGAGACTCCGATCTTGTTAGGTGGACTGGAAAGAACTTGGTGACTGATGAACTATAGAATCAGGAATAACAGATGAGAAACAGGCACCCTGGGTTATTTCAAATCCTTCAGAGTTCCATGAGGGAAGCTGAAGCAGGAGGATTGTTAAGTTTGAGCTGGACTGAGCAACTTAGTGACTTACTAAGACTGCCTCAGAATAAAAAGAAAAAAAAATTTAAAAGGCTCAGGGTTATAGCTCAGTGAGAAGGCCCTGGGTTCAATCCCCAGTACTGGGGGAACAAAAAAAGATTTCCCTGTTCTGGTATATTGTTCAATGGAAAAATGTCTGATTATGGTAATATTTGTTGAGTTTATTTCCTGATGAAAAGTTGTTGATACCATGAATAATTATAGAATACCTCCTTGTTCTCTGTATTGCATACTTATTTGTCCTTAAAAGAAAAATCAGTAAGAATAAAGCATATCACGGAGCTGTTACTTGGGGTTAGACGTTAGGGCTCAGATGCTGAGGGCTTGGATGTTTTTATCGTCCTCACCATCACCCGAGCCCCGTGCCTTCCTGCCCTCATCTGACGGACGAGGATGCCCAGGTGCTGAAGATCTCATTTTCCTGCTGAACTCGTAACAGGCCTCATTAGTAGGACAAAATTGGACATTTCTGATTCTAAACCTGCTTTTTTTTCCCCCCAGTAGCTTATTCTACCTCTGTATGTCAGAATTTCATATATCGTGTGTTTCTGTATTTTGAAGGAAAAAATATGCCTAATTGGCCATTAGAAAGCACCAAGTTGTCAACATCCTCTGAATTACTTTAAGGTAGGTTCGGTTCCCAGGCACCCTCCTGAGGGAGATGTACATTCTTCGTGCTGCTCCAGTCTGTGGGTTGCGTAGTTCCTGGCTCACTGATGGCATCTTTTGAAGATGATGCTGATGACAACTTCATATTTGCCTCTAGCATTGTGCAGAACACAGGAGCCACACTGCTGGGTTTAGATCCCACCTCTGTCCTTTATTAACCGCGTAACCTCATTTCAATTCTCTGTGCGTTCCTTTGCTCTCTCTTTACAGGAAGGTGATAATTTCCCTTCTCTGGACTGTACTGAAGCGTAAATGAGATAAGGTGAGACGGGTAGCATACCACTACCTGGCACAAAGCATACATTTAAAAACACTGGTCATTATTAATATTTCAACCAATCAAGCCTGAAGTAATTTACAACCTGGTCTGTGTCTCTCCTTCCACCCACCTCTTTTTCACTTTGAGCCACAAACAATTCACAGAAACAATCATTTTATGTTGCTTTTGGTTTTCTTTCTTTGCTGTTCTTTTTTTACATCCATCTCCAACTGGCAAAGACAAACCCTGCCTTCAACCCTCAGTCGCCTCTGGCCCTAAACGCACAGACTTTTTTGCCAAGGGCCAGATACTAACTGCTTTAGGCTTTGGGGTGTATACAGCATCTATAACAATGACTCAGTTCTGTAATTGCCCCATGGAACCATTCATCATTGGTACTTAAAGGAAGAACTATGCTGTGTCCTAATAAAAGTTTAATTACAAAAACAAATGACTGGCTGGATTTGATCTGTGAGCAGAGTGCCCATGTTTTTCCCTAGAAACTGATTTAAGTTTCCACTCTTGGTTGGTTGAACCCCTGGATGAAACTTTATCCACCAACTTCTGAGTCCTCTCTAAACTCATGAGGTGATTGTCTTTTTGTTCACAAGGCCACCAGAAAACTTTGCAAATAAGAGTTGCATCTTTCACTGTTTTTATCTTTCCGATTTTTGCAAGGGTAAAGAAAGTTCATGAATGCTTTTTGTGTGAATGGATGGATTTCATTAACAGGCAGTATGCTCTAGCTCTGTGATGATTCAATTGTTATTTTAAAAATCTGGTGTAAATGGATAAGATTAGTGGAAGGTACAGTGGAGGCCAGATCAGCTTGAGTGATGTAATTGGGTAATGTGTGGTCTCCCCACCTCACTGAAAACACTGTGTGTGTCTCCCTTCAGTTTGCTTTAAAATAAGTATCTTCCCATCCAAAGGGTACAGTGTTCACAGACCCCTTAAGTGAAACAATTTGATGTAAACTTTTCTTTCATGTCTTAGAAATTTTATGACTTAGTTGAATGCAGTTTGAGTATCACACAGTGGGAAAATGACTTTAGAAAGAGGTATTATTTAATTGCAGACTTTGAAAATATCTGTCAGTACATTACTGAAATACATAGGATAAATTTTATGGACTTGATGGGTTAATGGAGAGATCTTTGTGTACCTCAACATAGCTGAGTAGGGAGGAGGTTGAATGTAAAGATTAGCAAAACTCAGTGAAGCATTGATCTGGAGAACACAGTAAGCCAGATGATAGACTGATTCGATTTAAGACCCCCTTCCTCCAATTTCAGATTCTTGTGCTTACTGTACTTATGTACACTGTGAAAACAGCCAGCTTATCCTCTAACCACATTTTCATTTCTTTTTCTTGACAAATAAAAATGAACTAGATATCTAAAATAGCTTTGAATTTCAATTCAGTTTGACATAATAAGTGGCAAAATGCCAGGCTATGAGGTTTGTGTGATGATTCTAATTTGTGATAAATAATTGATGATAGTTTGCAGGAATATGGTCACTTCCTTCTTCCTTTCAGTCTTGCTAGCTGAAAGCTGGCAGAAACAAATCCTACATGAAGACCAGCAGTCGCTTTACCACTTACCCACTGATCAAGTGCGGTGTGGATTTTAGAACTGTCTTTGCCCTGTAACTCACAAAAGTGATCTGAGGGGATAATGTTAACTTTTGGAATTTCAATTTTTGAGTCTGCTTGAAGGCTAGTCAGATGAGGAAATCATCCATATTGTAAGACTTTCTCAATTATTCAGTAGCTCATGCTTTGGTTGGAGGATAGACTGATTCTGACATAGCCTTAGAAATCTCCGAGGCTGATGTCCTTTGAAATGACAAGCAGGTACTTTGGGTTCCTTTCCATTCTAGTTACTGCCGAAGTTCAGCTCTTTCGTGTCAGCACCACAGTTCACCTCTCATTCTCTATCGCTCTTCTCACTACCCTATGTATTCATTTCCCTTAACACAGTGCTTTAAGGATATCATTTCCCCCTCCAAATGGGCAATGTCCATCTGTTGTCCATCTCATCAAATGTAAACTCTCCTACTTGCTTTTCAAACTTCTAAAATCTAGTCCCATCACATCTATATTGATATAACCCTCAGGTGTCTTTTACCTAACTTTAAATATGTTTCAAGCAGATGGTTGTATTTATTGACTGTGCCTCCACTATAACCCCTAGTTCTACTAAACGATGCCCTTCAGTTCCATGTGCTTTGTCTACTGGTCTGCTCAGATCCTGGCCAAACTTTCAGATCCCCTAGTTGTCTTAATCTTCTGATTTTCCTAGATAGTCCTTTTCTCATTCTCAATTTCTTTCAACACCATGCTTTTGTGTTTCAGTTAAAAGAAGATCTGAATTTTTGGAAAGCAGAGGTTACGACCCACAAAACTGATTCCAGTGACTGTGTTGTTGATCCTATTAGTGAAGATCTGAATATGTTTTTGGAGCATATTTTTATAAAGTTATTTTTCTGACCCATCAAGACATCTGGATTCTGAAAATTAATAAAATATGAACTAGTAAGATAAATTGCCTTCTGCTTAAAAGTAGGACCAAATTCTGTTTTCTTTTTGCACAAGGTTAATATTTTGGGATCAAGCTGTAGTTCCTTACAGTAATAGTAAACTATGACATGTCATTGATTTTAAGTATTAACATTGACTTTTTTTTTTGAGACAGGGTCTCACTTTTGTAGTTCAGGCTGGCTCTGAGCTCACTATGTAGCCCAGGCAAGCCTTGAACTCAGCATCCTCCTGTCTCTGCTTCCCGAGTGCTGGGATTACAGGCATGAGCCACCACACCCGGCCAACATTGACTTTTAAAACTTTAGTTTTCATAAAGTTACAATTAAAATTTAAATATAAAAATTAAAGAATAAACATATGTTCCATTCTTCATCTGAATAAAAAGTACTTTAAGATTTTTCTTTAATTTCCTATGCTATTTTTTGCTACAGTTGAGAACAGAACATAATTTTAACAATAAAAGAATTAAGTAAGGGATAGGTAAAAAAGAGCTCTCTTAGATTATACTAGTGAATATCAAAGTACATACTATAAAAAACTCAATTATGTTTTATTAACAAGGTAATTACTTATGATTAACTCCTAGAAACATAGAAAATTCCTCATAAGTAAGCATCAGAAAACTCTCCAAAGCCTAAATTATACTTATATAATTCTCATTTTAGTTGATCTTCTAAACTATAAATGTGAAACCTTGTAGAAGGTCTTGACTTTGTATTTCAATAAATCATGTAAAGGATTTTGAAAGGTATCCACTATAATTCCCTTATGAGAAAATTGAGGTCCCAAAGGGTAAGGTATATGGATCAAGACTACTCAGCCCTAGAACTCTGCTAACTCTAAGGCCAGGATTTCTTTTTCTTTTTCATAACACTTCCAACAAAAATAATATTTATTTTTTAAAACTCTGGAAAGTAAAGTATAAAGAGGAAGATTAATACTATCTAGATTCAAATTATTCAAAAAGAACTTGTTCTCATTTTATAGATTTCCTTATAGCTTTCTCTTTAAATATACATTAAGTATATAATATACTTTAACTTTGACCACTGTGGTCATATAAAATCAGCACTATATTAATGTAATTTCCACTCTAAAATCCACAAAGCAGAGTGTTTTTGTGTTTACTCTTCTCTCTGCTCCTAGTGCTTTGAATACTTGCTAGACATCAACATGAACAATCACCCCTGCTTATTTTTCCATCAGTCTTCTAAGCAGTGATCCTTAATTTCTAGTTGTAGTTAATCTTACAATTAGTCTATGTTAGTTTAGACATTTTGCTAATTTTGCAGCTTTAGCTTGCTGTCATGTTTTCCTAATAAATAGTTCCTATGACGATTTGGGGACATAAATCTATTAATACATATTTAATTGCTTTATAAAAGATACTGTTTATTTAGAATTACTGGGGCAACAGATATGGCCAAAGTTATTTTAAAGTGTTTTATAGCTCCTGACTTGTTCACTGTAATACACATGTGTGGAAAATAGTGTGTAAGGACCCTATTCTATATGTAGACACAATTTAAAAGTTGCTTCTTGCTTATATAATGGGTTGGTAAAGGTAAAGAAGGGAACAAAAGTGGGCTTTTTGGTATTACACTAGAGTTTTTTTCTGACATTTTTCTAGCTTCAGAATAAAAACAAAAACTTTTTCAAAGAGGTCATTGCTATTGGAAGATAAAGGAGGAACTAAAACTATGTGAAAGATATGTGAAACTATAAAGTATAATTAAATTGATACAATGTGAAGTTTACCATGGAATAAAGTAGTGTTAATCTGATTATCAGTGCATGTTTTAGTCCATTTTCCACTGCTATAACAAAATATCTGATGCTAGGTGCTGTGTAGAGAAAGAAAAGCTTATTTAGTTCACTGTTTTAGATGCTGAAAGTCCATCACTGAGAAGTTCCATCCTATCTTAGTCACATTCTGGTCACTGGTTTATTTTGATTTACAGTTTTTAGAGGATTCAGTACATAGTCAGTTGCTCCAAAACCCAAATGGCAGGTTAAAAGGTCCAGTGGAGGAAAGCTGCTCACATCATGGTGGCCAGGATGTGAGAGAAAAGAGGAAAGAAATATATCTTTCCAGGTCATGCATGTCCTAGTCAGGTTCCACATCCTAATGACACATTGGCTCTAAGCAGATCCAAAGCACCTTTCCAAAGCCCCACCTCTGAACACACAAGGCTTTGGTGGGGCATTTTAGATCTAACCATATCATTCTGCCCTGGCTCCCAAAACTCGTGTCATTCTTTTTATGAAAAATGTATTTAGTTCTCTAAGCGTTCCCAAAGTTTTAATAGCATTGCTGAAAAACCCAAATCCAAAGTCTCCTCTGCAATTCAAGGCAAACTCTTGGCAGTAAGCTCTTGTAAAAATCAAAAAGAAATTTAAACATTTCAACACACAGGGACACCACAGAGTAAACATTCCCATTCCAAAAAGGAAAAACAAAGGGATAGAAAAGAATGGGACCAAAGCAAGATGGAAATCCTGAAGGGCAGACATTAAACTCTGTGGCTCCAGATCTAGAGCTTGGGGCAAACTGGTGAGATGGGGCTCTAGAGGGTGTAGGCAGCCCTGCCCGCAGCATTGCTGGCTGCAGCCCACATGGCCTCTCTTTAGGGCTGACTTGACCTTACTCACTGCCTGCACAGTCTATAACCTTTGCTCCTTCAACTTCTGCTGCACTTTTAGCTTCACTTTTGTGTCACTACTGTCTGGCCTCCCAAGCCTTCTTTTGAAGTCTAGATAAAAGTCTGCCTGACCCCATAACTTCTGCATTTTGCGGACCCGCAATGGTCATGGCTATAAAGGCTTCTGAAGGCTTGGATGGCCGAGCCCTGTGAACTAAATCCTTTGCAGTCAATCCACTAGATGGCCTTTCTGGATCAGAGTACCTGGAGGCCTTCTGCTTCTACAGAGCAGCCTTTGATTTTCACACCTGAGGCCTATGGATGATGGAGGCTTACTAATTCCTGAAAAGTCCTCAAGACATTTTTCTTGTTGTTTCATGCAAAGTGCTTGGCTTCTTTAATTGTTAAAATTTTTAAGCAAGTATGTTTTCCTTTGCTCTAACTTTCGTAGGTGTATTCTTTCTGGCAAACCTGAAAACTTTTCAAATAGTTTTTTCTTCCTATTTCTGTAGATCTGATGACAAGCAGCAAACAATACCCATGCCATGGTCTGAATATTGAGTTGCTATGAAATTTCCTCTGCCAGCTTAATTAGTTTGCTGCCCTCAATTTATATGGCTGTAGTCTCAAAGTACGGGCAAAATGTAGACAAATTTTCTCCCAGGGTATTACACACATGGTCTTGAGTACAACTACCTCTAGAGTGCTTGTTTCCCACTGAAACATCCTAAGCCTAGATTTTTAGCATCTACATTTCTGTTTTTGATTTTCTGAACTCTGACCAGAATCATCCATCAAGCTTGACTTACAGCATTTGAGGGCTTCCTCCAAATCTTTCTGAACTCCACCCACAAACCGAGTTTGAAACTACATGGTCAGTTATAGTCACAACAACAGCTCCACTGTTGGTAGCAAAATCCATCTCTGGCTCATCACTACCCAAAACAACAAAAACCCAAAAAAACAAACACAAACCACTCACATTTTAAGGGAAGGCAGTTTTGTTTTGGCTCATGGTTTTTAGAGGATTTAGTCCATAATAGCTGGCACCAGGGCAAAAACCATATGACCAAAGGGTGAGGTGGAGAACAGCTTCTCACATTACAGCAGCCAGGAGGCAGAAAGAAAGGAGGAGCAGGTAAAATGATGTATCCTTCCAGGTCTCGTCCCCATCTGTTCCCTTCTGACCAAGGCCCACCTCCTAACTGAACATTCAGCTCTAAGTTCACCACTCAGCTATTCAGGTGCCTCTCAAAAGTTCCACCTCTGAACAGATGATGCTCTTGTGGGGATGTTTTAGATCTATACCTTAACATAGCCTTTGGTAAGAGCCTGGTGGCTGATGGTACTACAGTGATAGGAGCATGTGTGGAAAAGATCACATGGTGAGAAGCAAGAGAGGTTCAGAGGCCCAGCTCTTTAAAAAATACATTACTTTTGCCAGAAATAACCATTTTTCCCAGAGAACTCTGCTAATCCCATAGGAAGGATATATCCCTGGTGACCTAAAATTACCTTGCCTGAGATCAACTTGTCAAAGTTCTACCACCTCAGCGTGGAGGACCAAGATTCCGCCCCATCAACTTTTTAGATGACACATTCAAACTGTGTAAAAACCATAACAGTGCTTATGCTGGGCCTGATCCATTGAAGGGACTAAGTACATTGTTGCTGGGAAAATAAGTGGACACAGTCTAAATTAGATAGAGTTCCCTGGAAGGTACATGGTAGGCTTAAATTTTGAAATATTTGGGTGGAAGTTAAGCTTGAAAAAGAGTCCATTCTATTTGTCATGTAAAGTTTAAAGTTACATTTTAAAGCAATTTCGGCCAATTTAAAGAATCCTTATGGTGAATTTAATGAGTTTTTACGTATTTATGCAATTCTTTGGTATCTATAATATAGATCTTTCTGGGTCATTTTCTTCATGAAGCAGGAAGTCATTTTCCTTATGATGGAAAGATCTCCATAAATGTATTATAATAGTAGACTCAGGGATGTTTAGGTCACTGTGTTCAAATCGCATATTCTCATTTGAAATTTCATTTCAAAGTCTTCTGATTTAGGTGCTGTAAGGATTCACGTCAATTTTAAGTTGTCATCATTTGCTTTGGAAGGAATGCACACCAAGACTAATGTGTATTTGGTAGGGAGGGGACTTCAACTGTTCCATTATGAATTTTAATACAACAAATACTGTCACTATTATATTTCATTTCATATTCACAAATCTGAGAATATAAAAACTTTGAGTAATTCAGACAAGGCCCATCAGATTACCTGATTTCAAAATGAAGAAAAGGAAAAATTGAGAAGATAATTATATTTAAAGGCCTGTAAAAGAGAGAATAGAATTAGAAACTGTACACTTTATGAACCCAGTCGATTTCTCAAGGACAGTACTCTCTAGGCAATGATTGTACTGTGCTGGCTGTGGAGTATACTAGTAGCTGTAAAAGTGATCTTTGTCTAAATGTAGGTACAATTTATTGTTGGAAAACCATAGTTTTCACTAGTTTCCAGCTGTACTATTTCTATTTAAAATTATTCTATTACATTCATGTTGCTAAATTCTCTATGTTGAAAATATATTTTCTTTTTTAAAAAAGCTGAGTTTATTGGTAGATTTTTAGTATACATTATGATCACATTCATCATTGTAAATTTGTACCTGTACATGATATATCTTGATTTTTTAATTATTTTCCACTCCCCATTCTCCCTTCAGCCCCTCCACCCTCTATATCCATAAGCTTTGTTTCTGTTTTTTCCTCTTTACCTTCAATGTTTCCTTTCCCTTCTTTGCTTTTCACTGCAGCCCCCTAGTTTCCTTTTGAAGATTTTCTTCCTATTTCACAATACTTATGGTACATTCTGGACCTCATCTACATTTTCAGTTTCTGATACTAGAGAAATAATAGAGTGCTTACACATACATGTATATCCTATTTATTTCACTTCTGAGTATGGCCTCAATAATGTGCATCCATTTTTCTATAATGTCTTTAATTTATTCTTTATGGCTAAGTAATGCTCCTTCTTTGAAAAACCCCCACGTCTTCCTGATCCAGTCTCAGGCTGATGGGCTTTTGGGCTGTTTCTAAGATTTAGCTATTACAAACTGTGCTGCTATAAATATAGGTATGCGTATGACACCTTGATGTGATGCTTTTAACGCTTTTCATGAGTATACTCAGCAGGAAAATGGGGTCACATGGGACCTCTAATCGTTTTGTGAAGAATCTCCACACTGATTTCCATGGTGGTTGCACCAGTCTGTATTCCCACCAAGAGTGAAGGGTTCCTTTCTCCTCAAGGCCTCGCCAGCGTTTATTGTTGGTTGATTTCATGATAGCAACCATTTTTTCTGGAGTGAAATGGAATCTCAGGGTTGTTTTCAGATGAATCACTCAAATGACCAGTGATGATAAACATTTTTTACCATCATGTCAAATTCTTTTCCCCAGCTTGAGAAGTTTTGTGTCATTACTTCTGGGAACAGTTTTGTAATGTTGTTTTCAGTATCTGCTTCTTCACTGACTCTGGTCAGGCTTATGCTATTCCTGTTTGAATCATATAGCAACTACTGAATTGATTTCTCATGTTCCTTTGCTGTTTTCAAGAAGTCTTTCCTTTCCTGGTCACAAACTGCAATCCTGTCTTCTATATCTGCTACTTTGTTCTTGCAGTGGCTCATTCTTCTGTGTAAGCTTTCAGTGGAGCTTTTACTGTCCTAGAAATCTTTTTGAATCTGTTTAATACATTATATTACTTGCATATATTGGGATTCCATCATGTTCCTGAGTTTTCCTTTAGACTTATTAATCATGACACTATGTCTGTTGTTATCTGAGAAATTATTTCTGATTTCCTTTTTTCCAGATGCTCTTTTATTGCCAGCTCATGGGGTCCAGGGGGTTGAGTTTCAAATTGTTCCATCTCCTTCCTCCCTGAATTTCCCTGTGGTGATCTAGAATCCTGGGTTTGTGTCTTATTAAGCATGTGTCTCATAAGTTTTGTCTCATTTCTATTTTTTTTGTCATTGCTGATATTTTTGGTTTAATTCCTAGGTTTCTGCATGTAACATGCTTATTGCAAGTATCTTTCTCGCTAGTATTTAGAGCCCTTAGGAATGGCTACTTCCTGAGTTTCACTCTAGGTTTAGTTGGTCCTTGAGCTATGAGTCTGTAATAGCCTTTCAGCAATCCCAGTTCGGGAACACCAGGAAAGAAATTTGGATAGAACAATCACATTACCTTGGCCAAAGTGATGCAGTCACTATCAACAACCACATCACAGTACAGTGAATGACAAACTGTGGCAGTCACTAGTCTGACATTTTTTGGGTTTTTTTGGCGGTACCAGTGATCAAACTTGAGCCCTTGAGCATCTAAGGTTGGCATGGTACCACTTGAGCTAAATCCCCAGCCCTCGTCTGACATTTTTAACCTCATGAGCAAGATCCATGGATGCCTATATCAAAACTAATGACTAACCAGAAATATGTCTACCATATACTGGCCCTTGAATATAGTGGCTTCACCTGGGGAAAAGGTTTACAAGGAGTTGGAGGAGATAGAGAGATAAAAAGAGAAAGAGAGAGGTTAGACATGGAGCCAGGGAATAGAGGAAGAGCATGTGAACATTGGGAAAATGGTGAAGATGGGCAGACAAGAGAGACAGAAGGAACAAATACAAAACGTAGCAAACTAAAAGCATCAGTGCAACTAGAAACTGTATTCACCCTCGTATAAAAATGAAGAACAATGGAGAGAAGGAAAAAAAGAACAAAAAGAGAAAAAGCAGGACAATAGCGAGATAAGAAATGAGAGAAATGAAGAAGAAGAAAGGAGAAAAAAAGAAAAAAGGGAGGAAAACAAAACAACATAACAGAAAAGGGGTCCCTTTCAAAGCATGTCTCTGTGTCACTGGTAGACAACACAAGCAACAGCCTGCGGATCCGCGTCAGATCAACTCCGCGAGCTGCAAAAGTCCGCTGAGATTCAAGCTGGTTTCTGGCTACAAGTCCAGCATTTGGCTCCCAGATCTCCCGAACCTCACACTTCTCCTGGCGGTTTGAGCCACCCTTCCCCCACAGCAAGTGTAGGTTTCCTTAGGAAGTGCTGATCCCAGCAACTCACCAGTTGCTGTGTCTCTCTTATCTCTCCCCTTGGTCTTCATCTTTCTGTTAGGGCTGTGAGCTAGGGCCTTTCCTCGCTTAGCAGTCTTCGCTGTGTCTCTTCTCCAAGTCTCCCCTTGTGATCCTGCCCACACTGCTCTTAGTTGCTGTGTTGCCTTTTGTGTGTGTGTCTGCTGTTCCAACAAGTGGGGTGAAGGTTCCTTTTCCTGCTGCTTGCCCAGGCCCCCTGTGCCTCTGTGTCTGGTCATGGTCGAGTGGGTGTCTCCAGCCCTGCTTAGTCAACATCCTGGGTTGGCGTGGGAGCAGAGTTTGGCTGGACCTGTTCTCTACTTCACATCATAAATTCCCTTGATCTGTTGACCCATCGCCCATAGTTCTCTGTGGCAATTTGTCACTTTCTTTCTCTCAGAGTAGCAAAGTCGCCCAGTTTTCTTTGCTCCACAGTGGACCTCTGGGAGACACTGTCTGGTGATTTCGCCACTGCCTACGGCTGTACAGGCCTCTCCCATTCCAGGTCCTGGACTTTCTCAGAAACTGAGTTGTCTTCTCAGCTCCCAGATTCCCACAGGGGCGGGGCAGGTATACACCCAGTTTGCTCGATCAGGTGCCTTTGTTCGGTGTAATCAGCCCGATTTCTCTGGAACAGTGGATCGTGTCCTCTTCCTGTCCTCCTGCTCCCCCGTTCCTGGAGGGAATGGTTTCCAAGTATGGTTTCTAGTTTGTTGGTTTCCACTCTATTGTGGATGACTTATGCTGGTAATACTCACTGATCCTCTATTTTCTTTCTTCCAGAAATATATTTTCCTTTTTTTTTTTTTTTTTTTGCAACATAAGATGTTTTTCCTACTTCATAAATTAGCACACTTAGGTGTAAATATAAATATTAATTCCCTGAAGGAAAACTTGCGGAAGTTTTCCTTAACTTTTTATAAAACTTTATTCTTTTCTTGCATAGAAATTTTATAACAAATACTGATTTTAATTTCCTGTATTCAGTTTTGGGAAATCTTTCTTCTAAGCCAATATTTCTATGGCTAGGATTTCCCCACTGTAAAAATGTAATAGAATGACTCATATCTAAAGCTGTAGCCCACTGATTTTAAAATATTCTGCCCTATGATAATAAAAATGCTGCTCAAAATGAGAATTAAAATAAATGTTCTCAAAGTTGTACGTCTTTATTTTTTTTAAAGACAAGACTTTGTTACTGTTTGGATATCTAAAATTGACTTATTAAATGAAAATGTGCATTTATAATCATTACAAATAACCCTTTGTAGATCAAGAATATTTTGAGTAGTATTTCTTAATAGCAAAGTTTATAAATTTGAATATAGTAAACCTGTATCTGCTAAATAACCCGTGTTTATTTCTAAATATCACAAGCCAGAGCTGAACACAATTTATACAGTTGCTTCTA
Source organism: Thryonomys swinderianus (assembly GCA_004025085.1). Taxonomy (NCBI): domain Eukaryota; kingdom Metazoa; phylum Chordata; class Mammalia; order Rodentia; family Thryonomyidae; genus Thryonomys; species Thryonomys swinderianus. Next base: position 18,886 of record PVIC010009145.1, on the reverse strand, counting down.
ACACTGGTTTCCTTGAATTCCTTTTTGGAGAGTTTGAGTTTTTCCCATTGGTCATAGAATTGAAACTAAATTTCCCAAAATTTTCCTCACAACAGTTCCCTGAATTTCCTCGTCTCACTCTTTCACACATTAGCTTTTCTAAGTAGTTTTCCTAAACATTGTCTTCACTTGATCTTTCTCCCTATAGCTCCCTTATACATTTTCCAAATTCATAACCAATACAATCATCTTCCTCATTTCAGATTGTAAGCTTGTAAAAGTTAGGCTAATTCTGTAATTCCATCTTTAACTAAACCTTCATCAACAATACCTTTTCCAAAGCATGAAATTTCTTCTTTTTTTCCCATTATACCTTCTTTCTCTCAGTTCATCATCCTAATTATCTTAAAGTAACTTCAATTCTTCCTGAGAATGATAAAATTTTAACTTTTCCTCTTTATTAATTTGACTGGAAACTACTGAAGGATAAACTTCTGGTCAGTTGTAGTTGATATGGTTTCTCAATACAGTTACATAAACCTAACAAGTGCCTCTGATTATGAAGATAAAAGAATAAGTCAGAGTTGTGCCAAATCAAAATATTGACATTAGCTTCTGTGAATTTATTGATAGATAAAGAAATCAAAGGGAAATATTTTACTTAGTGTCCAATATTCCTCAAATACAATATCACTGTATTCCCCAAATATAATATTACCCTGTGCTTGTTAATACACCAGAGGACAGTCAGCATGGGAATAATTCTGTAAAAAAACACTCTCTCTATAGAAAGTTGAAAGTTATTGCATATATATCTTCATATGTAATCTTTTCTCATTGATGCAGATGATCCTTAGACTTTCCTTGATGGTATCTGTTAGTTTCCTATGTAATTAGGAAACCATGGTTATATAGAGGAAAATAGAAGATTTTTAAAATTGTTAAATCCTCTCATAAGAAACTATAGGAATGAAATTCAGTATGATGAATGGAAACGCAGAAAAGGCATAATTTAAAGTGTCTGAGCAGAGACACTTTAAATTCCACTGAGGGATGGACTCAGACTTAAATCCCACAGGAAAGGGGGAAGGATCATGGGCAGAAGCTTTCGGGTTCTCCATAGAGGTGTCCTTGACATTGTAGCAGCTCAGTTCTTTATTATGAGGGGTTGTTCTGGTCACTTCAGTTGTTTGGCAGCCCTGGCCTTTCAGTACCAATGTCAGTTGTACCTACCGAGTAAAGTGGCTTTCAAATCCCATGCTGTCCCCAAACTCTTGTCTTGGCCCTGGGTATGTGCCACTTATGGGAGGTAGTTCTGGTTTTGGCTTTCTCAGGCACACTGGGTGATGCCATGTAGAAGAAGGTGAAGTATCGACTTGCCACTTCTACAAATTTTGGAAAAATATGTGACTCAAGTAGTTTTAAAGAGCATGTTGGGGTTTTCTCTTGAAATTACTTATAAGTCTGAGTTTTTTATTCAACTAGAGAAACTTGACTATGGATTAGGAAAATAAATCTGTGACTTTGAAAAGACTGGAAAGTTGATACATGTACATATCACATCAGCTCCCTAAGATGGATGTCTTCATTATGTATTTTGAATATACACTAATTTAAAAATTATTAAAAAGGCTGGACCATGAGGATAAGATTAGGTACCAACAAAATCTAATCTCTTCAAATTGATGAATGTCCAGAAAATTGTGAAAGTGGTCTCTTTTTTACTTACATTCAGATAATGAAAATATTTTTAATTAGTCTTGGAAGCCTACAGTCTCTGTGCATCTTTTTTTTTTTTTTTTTTTGAGACAGGGTCTCGCTTTGTAGTTCAGGCTGCCCTGAGCTCACTGTGTAGCCCAGGCAAGCCTCGAACTCAGCAATCCTCCTGTGTCTGCCTCCCGAGTGCTGGGATTACAGGCGTGAGCCACCACGCCTGGCACTCTGCTGTGTGGTATTGATTGCTGGTGGGCGTGAGTCACCATGCCCAGCATTGTATGTGGTTACTGGGGATCGAACTCAGGACCTTGCGCTTGCTAGGCAGGCGCTGGAACCACTGAGCTAACCCTCCGGCCCTCTCTGTGTATCTTTATACATTATATTTAATTTAAATATTAATAATTAGAGAATATCAAATATTGAAAAAGAAATTAAAACTTTATGAGGAACACTTTTGGAAATATGTGCTCTGTGTATGAAATCACAGCATGTATACAATTTATTTCCCTGCTTTTTTCATTTTAAACTAGTAAGATATTTAACACACCTATTAAAATGTTTTTAGAACATATTTATGATACATCTATAATTGGATAGTTAATATGAATGATTGAGACAATCATAGTATCATATTTATCAGTTCCATGAAAATTACGTTAAAAGAACCTTTGTGTGGGCTTAATTAATTTTCTTAAATTTTCATTGTGGCTCCTAATCTCTTACATTTCCACATGTCTTTGACAGAGTGAAAATTGGTAAATCTTTCCTCCAAAAAGACATATGCACATATGTGAAATTTTTTTTTTATTTTTCTAAGTTTCTAGACCTCCTAATGGCTAGAGTCCTTTACATGGAGCTTCTAAACTATGGATTCCTATTTTTCAGCATAAACTTTCTGTCAAATATGGCAAAAGTCAAGGAAAGAATTAATTGTAGTGTCGAGATGTTTGTTATTGGTCTCAGTGGAACTTAATGATCTGTGTGTGCGGTGTGGTGTACTATTGCCAACTGTTCAGCACCCCGAGGCCATTTGTAGAATTTGTGTTTTGCAGCCCATTGTACCAGAACCTTTTTTATTGGAGCCATTGCTGTGCAGAGTTAGAAGAGTATGGAGAGTCACTAAGTTATGAACTGTGCAGACCACATTTTCAGTGCCTGCCAATAAGTCTCTCCGGTGTATGCTACTGGTTTATTCACAATTTGGAAGCATCCAAAGATTTTTTTTTGGTTGGTGAATTCCACCTTTTCTTCAGGTTTTTTTCCTCCTGCTATTTGATGGCCCACCCTCAAGTGAGGCTTTACTACTCTTTTTCCCAGCAGTAAAATGCAGCAGCATTTCCAGTTTGATTTCATACCCACCCTTGTCTAATCTGTTTTGTTTTTTCAGGCTACTGTTGGTACTCTTATGGAATCTGAGCATAAAAATGGACCCCACTTCCTCGGTGCCTGATGGATTTCATTTCCTCTTTTCCTTTCCTTTTTTCCCGATACTGCAGATTGCGCCTCGGCCTTGGGCGTGAGGAGCGTGTCCTGCCCTGCTTAGTGCACTCCGCCGGTAGTCTGCCTCTCAGAGCCTGTGGAAGCACGCTGAGAAAGATCACTCCCACACCTAAGTTCCGCGCAGCCCCTGGGGTATTTAAATGCAGTAGAAAACTCAGTCGATTTACAAGTGAACTCACTTTTCTCACATTTCTACATTACTCCAATCTGCCCACCCCACGCTCAGAACTGCCCACTCACCTTTGACATCTTCCTCTTGCTAGCTAATAAGAGCCGTGGTATCTAGTTTTTACTAGAAAACAAATAATTAGTATTCATTTTTAAAAATTCACACATTCTGGGATAATAATTTATTACTTAGATTCCTTTCTATTTTGGTCCGTATTCCTCCCAAATACCTCTTTAAAACACTGCTTGGACTGCATGGCACATGTATGCTAATATATTCAGTGGTTCCCATGTACTAGAGGGCAGGGTGATCTCGGTTGAATAATTATTCAGCTACATATCTTAAATACTATTCTCCATGGTACATGGAGTATAAATATGATTTAGATATGGTCTCCAAAGAGACTCACAAAATAGAAAGAAAAACCAAGAAGCACATAATACATTATAATGCCAAACAGAAGGTGCTGTAAGTCTTGACAGAGATGTATAAATTCTGCTGAATTTGACAGGAAAGTGTACTTACTGGTAATTCCTTCTGATGGATAAACATAGCAGAGACTTGTTGGACGATCCTGATGATTGAACTCAGGCCCTCACACTTGTTAGGCAGGCACTATGCTGTTGAGCTAAATACCCAGTGGAAGAAATGGCGCAGAGTTAGATCTCAAAGCATTAGAACAATGAGAGAAATGAGGCAATGGGCTTTGGAAGTGGAGAAGCTAAGCCCAAGCCAAGTCACACTTTTGGAAATGTGAAGTTTTATAGGTATCACAAAGTTTGCGAACGTTTTACTTTACATTTCCGTGAGGTCATTCTAATCCTGCTGCGTTTTTCCTCCATGAAGACTGTCCATGCCATTGTAGCCAATGGAAATGATGTCTGTCTTCAAGCTCTCTTCATTCTTTGCTTTTGCTAGTTTATCATCTTCAGATGAAAATTATGTACTGCTTGGAAAATCTCTCAATTGAATTTTAATAAGTCATTTAATGAGTGGAAAATAAAGATTATTTACCCATCTTTAAGGAAAGTAACCTGTCATTTTAGAAAAGGTAATATCTTAGAAGATTCCTTTTATATATTTTACCAGTGTATTTACCAATAACTATTGTTCAAGGAATAAAGAAAAGCAGATAGTTGTAGATGCTTGAGTGTCATTGTGGAAGCAACTGTCTGAACTGGAATTTTGGTTCTAAATAAGGTACTTCCTTCTCTTTAGTTTCTTATGTAAAATAAAAATAATTAACAATATTACCCTTCTCACAGATTCATGAGGAGGGTCAAATAAGATAATTCATGTGAAGAATTAAAGAAGATACCTGATGCATAAAGACACTCATATTTGTTTACTTCCTTTTTTTGTTTAGAGTAGGGTGGTCTTATGGGGATGTGTGACAGACAAATGAGGGTAATTTGTAATTGTCAAGTCTATTAAAACTGTTCGTCTTTAAAATTGATGTTCTCTTCCCTTGGATCTGCCTAATAACTGGCCTTTTGTCTCAATTTCTTTGCTTTTTTTTATTCAATTGCATCTTTGTTCCAGCTGATGAAATCTTTTGATTTTTGCTTGAACTATAATTTTTGCTGTGCAACTAGGACATGCCCTTCAGTATCTTGTAACTGTAGTTCATTTTTTTCTACATTTATTATAATTATAATGAAAATGTCATCACATATTTTAGAATTTAAAATCTTCTCCTTTACTAGATTAAAAATTCCAATACAGAGGTCATACTGGTTTTATTCCTTGCTGCTACTACTGGGCCACACCTAATACCTGGCACATAGTAGTGTAGTGTTTAACGAGTATTTGAAGAATCGATACTTGACTTACTCTTAGGTTAACTGTGAATTTCTAGAGAACTGGAATAGTATACATATAACCAGGATGGAGGATGAATTCATTAAATCATCAAGCTATGAACTTGATAAGAGACATGGCCTAGTATTTATGGAGTTGGTGGAAAGGAGAATCCAATTTTAGCCAAACTAGGTACATGGGTTTTATGTTAGGCATCATCAGAATATAAGATTTGTAAGTGATATAAATGAGAATTTGAAGAATTCTCAGAAATGCAAATGCAACTCAGATCACAAAGGCCAAATTCAGTTGACTCAGATGAGGAAGCACAGCTTTAGTGGCTTACCTGAGTTTATTGTTAAATTTCCCTTATTTGTGTATTTTTCCTCCCCCATTCTGTCTCTCTTTTTTCCTTTAAATAAATAAATAGATCTCTCATAGGTTTTTTTCTCTTTTCTTCTATGTGCCCGTGAAATTGACTTGTCATTCTACCTGTTGGTATATCTACCAACATTGAAATCTATTCCTAGCTACGTAGTATTTTTTTTTTTTTGAGACAGGGTCTCACTTTGTAGTTCAGGCTGGCTCTGAGCTCACTATGTAGTCTAGGCAAGCCGCGAACTCAGCAATCCTCCTGTCTCTGCCTCCCGAGTGCTGGGATTACAGGCATGAGCCACCACGCCCGGCGCTATGTAGTATTTTTCCTAACATGTTTCATTCTGTTTTCTAGATGGGTTGGTTGACTTTTGGGTGGGGATGATACTATGTTTTATTTTTTTCACGTAATGTTTTTCTCTTACTGACTGTCCAGCTCTGAGAAGTGTTGCTTTTCTGTAATTTAAACAGGAGGAGGTGATACTTTCAAGTGGTCAAACCTCTGTACATTAGTTTAAGTCTCCAGATTTCTCATTTTCATTTCTTTGAAAAACAGCAGACTCTTAATCTGATCCCTGGGCTCTAGACTGAACACAAATATTTCCTCAAACTGTTAGGGTAATCTCTCCTGGGGTGCTCAAGTCACTTTAGGGAAATTGAATACAAAAATTCTTTTCTGTTGCCTTTGAATTTTAAATGACTTAGATTCTTATGTGTAGAGCTGTCCAAGAATTTAGAAGGCATTAAAATGTGTTTACTGGACCTAACATACTGTGTCAACTGTTTTCAAGGCTGAAATAGGTCGGTTTCTTGAGGAGCACAGCCTAATTTCTCCTTTGGCATAGATAACATTCTTCTTGATGGAATGTCCAGTCTTTTATTGGCTTTTCTTTGTACATCCCAGAGTAATAAGATAGGAGGCTGAGAGAGTAGAGCAGATTCCATGTGTAGTATTTAAGGCTTTATTGCAAAAATTTTATGAAGGATTTGTGATAAAATTTTCCTGTCCGTTTTCAAGTCTTTTTCGTAGCCTGAGCTTAATTTGATTCTCTCAGGCAGAAGTGATTAAATAACCAGATTTTGTACTTTTCTTGAAAAAAAGAAATGATACACTTTGACTTTTTTAAAATTCTCTTTAGCTTTTAGCTCCTACATGGAAATATGAACATAGAAAAATAAAAAGCATGAAAGGTAATCAGGAAGGAAGATTGTTTTCTCTCATTCATCAAATAACTGGTTGTATCTATTTTTCTTTTCTAAGTACATAAGATAGTGCTGCCAGATCTGCCCGAGAGTGGTACAGAAAATTCTAGACAAACAAGGCTTTGATTATTGGTGTTTCTTTGAAGAGAGGAAAAGAACCCTTCAATTTCATAGAAGCAGAGTTGCTGCGAGAATATTATGGGGCAATGGAATGTTTACTGGAGAATGTAAATGTAAATTTTGATGTGAAAATTCCTGTTTGAATTCAGCTGTGAAGCCATAAGGATCAGGACTTTTCTTTGTTGGTAGGTTTTTAAACTTTAAAAAATTATATTGGTACAAGTTAGATATACATAATGACCTCATTCATCATAGTTAATTTGTACCTGTACATGATGTGTCTTGATTCCTCTTTTTATCCTATTCCCTTCCCCTCCCTTCAACTCCTCTCCCCCTCCTTATGTTTCCATTTTTTTTCTTTTTCTCATGTTTGTCTTTTTACTTCCATCTTTTCTCTTCCTCCCTCTCTAGTTCTCCCTTCCTTTTGAACAATTTTTCCTTATTTCACATTATGTAGTATACATGTTGGCTCCTATTTACATGTTCAAGTTCTTACACCAGAGACACAGTGTGATATTTACAAGTGCGTATCTGATTTATTTTGCTTAAATGTATAGCTTTGAGATGCATCCATTTAGCTGTAAAATGTCTCAAGTTTGTCGTCTTTATGGCTGAGTAATACTCCATCGTCTAGAAAAATCATATATATATTTTATCCATAATGTTTATGTAGATTTACATTCCTGGAAATAGTTTAGAAGGCTTTCTTCTTCTCTGAGGCCTCAATAACATTTGTTATTATTTGATTTATTGATGATAGCCATTCCTTTTTTTAAATTGAATTCTTTATTGGTACAATTTATATATATCTCACCATCACACATAACATTGGGGAATTTGTTCCAATATATGACACAAGTTAATTCTCATTTTTACCCATATCCCTACCCACCCACACCTCCCCACCCCCTATATACATGCTGTTATTTTCTTTCAGAATCATATTTATTCCTTCCCCTCATTACATTCCCACACCAAATTTCCTTTGGAGATATCCCATTCTACAAAAACTGTCATACTTTCTAGAGCTCATTTGCATCTACAGGTGTTCATATCAAAGAGAAGATCCAGTATTTGCCTATCTGTGATCTATTTATTTGACTTATTAGTGTGTCCTCCAGGTGTATCCATTTGCATGTAAATGAATCAATCTTGTCATTCTTTATGGCAGAATAATACTCCATTTTAGAAAAAAACCACATCTTCTTTATCCAGTCTCCAGTTGATGGGCATTTGGGTTGTTTGCAAGATTGAGCTATCACGCACTGAGCTGCTATGAACAAGGGTGTACATCTGTCTTTCCAATGTGATTTTAAAAATTCTTTTGGGTATATTCCTAGCAGGAGGATGGCAGGGTCAAATGGGACCCCTAGTCCTAGTTTTCTGAGAAATCTCCACACAGATCTCCACAATGGTTGCACAAGTCTGCAATCCCACCAGCAGTGGAGAAGGGTTCCTTCATCCTCACAGCCTCACCAACATTTATTGTTGGTTGATTTTGTAATCACAGCCATTCTTTGTGGTGTGAGATGAAATCTCAGTGTTGTTTTCATTTGCATCTCTTGAATGACCAGTGACATTAAACATTTCTTCCTATGCTTCTTAGCTGCTTTGACTTCTGCCTCTGAGAAGTGTCTGTTCATTTCAGATGCCCATGATAGCCATTCCTTCTGGGATGAAAGGAAATCTCACTGTCTTTTAATTTGTATTCTTTTCATGCCAAACAATATTGAGCAGTTGTGTATGTAATAGTTAATATACTATTTCTGAGAAGTATCCATTTCAGTTGCTAAGGTTTTGATTGGGATTTTATTTTGGGTGGTCTTTTATTAAAATTTTTATTATATATTAAATATTAATCCCCTGTCTGAGGAAGAGCTGGAAGAAGCATTTCTCATTCTGTATGTTGTCTCTTACTCTTTGTTTGATTCCTTTGCTGTGTAAGGGCTTTTTAATTAGCTGTGATTTCATTTGTTGATTCGTCATGTTGTTTCTTGTGTATTTGGAGTTTTTTTAGAAAGTCCTTGTCTATACCTATGTCTTCAAGAGTTGTATTTATGTAATTGTCTAGCAAGTTAAGTGTTTCGTTTAATATTTAGATCAGTAATCCATTTTCATTTTCAATTATTACATGTTGAGAGATATGGTTCATATTCAATCTTCCTCCTGTGGGTTACTAGTCTTCCCAGCCATTTATCATAGTGTAAAGTGTGAGCTCAGTTTTATTCAAAGAGAGGAGAGTTCTTTATGTGTGTATCTCTGTGTGCCCAGCTTTTCTTTGCTGTGATCGAAATACCAAAGGTAAACAACTTCAGGAAGGAAAGGTTTATTTTAGCTCATGAACTCAGGAGTTTCAGTTGATAGTTAGCCCAAAGCTGTAGGCCTGAGGTAAGGCAGAACATCATGGTGAAAGGGTGCGGTGGAGCAAAGGTGCTTATCTCATGGAACACAGGAAGCAGAGATAAAGGAAGAGGGGCTGAAAGGAAGGGGCCAGTAATAGAACATATCTGTGACCTACTTTCTTCAACTGGGCCCCCTTCTAATACTCCATGTTTCATGTTCCACCTCTCAGTACATCCCACCTCTCAAAATTGCTGCCCTTGAAACATGGGCGGGTGCATTATGTTTAAATCGTAAAACCAAGTCAAGTCTGTTCACCTCTCCATGAACATGCATTTGAAGTTAGTATTGGTTATTGCCAAGATAGCATTTTATTCTGAAGTATTTGAAAAAACAAAAAGGAAAATAAAACTATACTAAAAGTAGGTAATAATGGAGATGACCTTTCCTGAATACTTATTTTGTATCAGGCATTGTTAAGGCTTTATCCAAATTATTTCACTTCTTCATTTCAAGTTATACATACTTTAATAAGCATGTGGTATTCAATTAACATGACTGATATTTCAAAAGAATGGTGCCTTTTTCTTTTTTGCACTTTGCTGGACATGATAAAAGTGAGATATAGACACCATATATACAGTTTGAGAAACTGAACCTAATAATCCTTTCCATGAAGACTCAGGGTTGTCTTTTTTCTGTATTCTTGTACTTCAAGAAATCTCTTCATACATTCAGTTATCATTCCTCTTGGTTAAATTAAGATGTGATATTTAGGGTCCTGTCACTTCTGACCATCTGTGGGTCTGCCCACACTAGCTCCTTCCATGAGAACTTTCCTACAGATGATTTCTTGCTATCAAATAACAGATAAAGTTCTGCTATCTGGTTTTATGTGACCAAGAGGATTTAGACTTTAGAAGCCATTCACTATGTTTGACATTCACCAGCTTTGTGTTCTGTGGTCTCAATTCAGTGGCTTTGGCTTATTTTTCTCTCTGTGGTGAGGAAAACAATTCTTATGCAATCTAAGTTTTTAAAGCTTAAGTTGAATTTCTCTGCTTATATAGATCATTGATCTCTTTATATTATTTCCTGTCCCTGAAAAATTGGTCTAGCTTATTCTGTGATCTCAAATAACTAAGAGTGTAAGAGTCAGGGGCTGAGCAGGTGCCATCTACAGGAAAAACAGCATACAACACCTTTTCCAGTGTCCTGACTGTCACTCAGGCATGTCTCCAGTGCCACTGGAAGACCACACACAGGGTCAAGGAAAGGAGAAGTGTATGCCAACCTCCACACGATTAAGAAAGAATTACATTGATTTTTATGGGACAGTGTCATTTTCTTCAGAAAATTTTTAATATAATTCTTGTTTTGGGGATATTGAAAATATTGTTATAAATTAATATTTTGGGGCACTATCCATGGATTAAGCTACTGACCAAGTATGTAATGATTAATATTCCATATTGAGTAACATCACACAGCATTAGTTTTCTAGGGACTCCCATTACCAATGCATGGAGGCATTTCAGATGTCTTCCAGATATATCAGTACCTCTGTTGCACGAAGACTACACATGTAACCTATCCAGATTTATTCTCATGGATTTTTTAAATCTCATTTCCTCTGAATGTATCCCCTTCCTGTACTCTGTCTTACAGAGTAGCCCATCTGCCTCATACCTCAACTAAAGAAAAATGTTGGAGTCATTCTTAACTTTGTTCTTCATATTGCAAGACCACATCCAACCAATCAGTGCATCTGATTGATTTCATAACTAGGTATTCTAAGAATCATTTAAAAATAACAGGTAGGGCCGGAGATTTGGCTCAGTGGTTCCAGTGCCTGCCTCGCAAGCGCAAGGTCCCTGGTTCAATCGCTGGTAACCACATGGAACAATACTGGGCGTGGTACGCCCACTGGCAATCAGTACCTCAAACCACAGATGCCAGACTTGGTGGCTCAAGCCTGTCATCCCAGCACTCGGGAAGCAGAGGCAGGAGGATTGCTGAGTTTGAGGCTTGCCTGGGCTACAGAGTGAGCTCAGGGCCAGCCTGAACTACTAAGTGAGACCCTGTATCAAAAAACAAACAAACAAACAGGTAATCTGTGGATGCCATTGTAATAGCTATTTTTTCAGGTGAGAGTAGTTATTTAATTTGAATGAGAGTTGAGGTTTGTAACACAGTTGGGAATGGAAGACTGGAAAACTGAAAAAGAGCCATGTTTATTAAGCTCACTGTTTTTCATATCTTCTAGTATTTTATGAGAAGTTAGAAAGTATGAATTCTCAATTTTTAAATGTAAGCCTTTATTTGAGATAAAGTCTGTGCCAGCCATATTAAAAAGTTCTAAGCATCACATTTACCCTGTGGTTTGTAGCTGTTATCTATGCATATAGATCACATTTGGTACAGCAAAAGGCGGCAGCTCCTGTCCCCTCTCCCACAGCTGTTCTTCTCAAGTTTTGGGATGGCTCCAGGCCCCTCCTCCTTTACAGTTAAGGAACTCTAACAGCTGCCAGCTGGTGCTAGCCATGGACTGGCCGTTTGCTTTTCCTAAACCTCGCTTACAGTTTCATAAATTTTACATCTTCTCACTAATACAAACAAGGCAATCTTAAGATGATTACAACCACCTCCACATGAAACAGAGCAAAAATATTCAGCATGTTAAGCCTTAGGTATAAAGCCACTGTTTATTTTCATGGGTGAGTTGATCCTCCACTAATACATAGGATATGCAACCTTAATTACAGACACAACATACTAAAATCCATATCCATTTATGTTGTTTTTAAAATACAGCAGTAAAGAAAATTCACCAAAAGTATAGGAAATAGGCTTGAGTAGTAGTCAGTTTTATTTTTCCATCCCATGACTGCTATAATAAATTCTGTCTTCTTTATTCAACAAGAGCAAAAGGAATATAATATACATCCTGGTAGTTGACTGACAAACAGAAACAGTAGAAAGTTGAAATAATTCTGGAGTTGATTTTCCATTTGGAGGTACGGCTCCCTGAAATCAAAGGAAATACATTTGAAAAAATCCAGATTTTTTGGATTCTTTATTCCAAAAATGCTGCCAAAGGAGTTATTTGTAAGTCAATAACCTCTTTTGTAAAATAAATATTCAAGAATGTTACTTTCTTTAAAGTAGAATATTTTATTTTAATTAGTTTTTCAAGTAAAGGACAATCAAAGGATTTTGATTTGGCACTGATTTTTCTTCTGAAATAACCCAATAGGCTTTTGAAACAAAATTTCACGAGTATATATTTCCCCATTCATACTGCTGTCGTCATGGAAACCAATCTCTGGCACATTTGATGGTGTAACCTACACATCTTTTTAGCCTGAAAATTCTGTTGTTGTCATGGAAACTGCCAGTCACTAGCCTTTTTATTTCTTGATGCTCTCATAGATAGCACTGAAATTTCAGCTACGATTTTCCTAGGCTTTAAGAATCTTTGGTCTGTCTAGCAATGCTGGAAAGAAAACAGAACTCTTTGTACTTTGTATTACAGTGTCATCATTTATTTCAGTCCTGAGTGCTATGCAATGAATACAATATTGGGGATAATTCATTTTAATAAAATCTCAAATAAGCTACAGACTAGGCGCTAAAAGCTAATACTTTAACAATTCTCTATGCTCTCTTTTCCTCTTTTGGTGTCTCCCATTGGCTAAACCAAACAGAAACCAAAGACACAAAAATGACACATACTTCAAAGTGTGGAGAAGAAAAACATCGCAGACTTACCCATGTACACACATGAATATGCATATATATGAGTTAATATGGTTAATAGTGATACAAATACTGGTATAAAATGTTAGAGAAACAACTATTTTTATAGCATATCAAAAAAGCAATTTTCAGTGTTGCTAATGAAGATATTAATTTAAAACTTTCTTAAATGATGAGTTCTACTTACTGTTGATAATCATTTATTCAATCTCCAGTTACACGCTGCAGTGTTCTCTTGGGCTTTTACTGAGTGAGCTAAATAATGTAGTCCTGTCTAAAGTTCAGTAGCATAGCTCTGAAAAGGATTATCAAAATAATTGTAAATATTATTTTAATGTTTATTCTCTGCTTTCAGACAAGATAGAATATAAATTGTCTCAGTGATTGTCAGTGCATACATTTATTTCATGTCCAGGTAAGGGTGAAGAAGGGACTTATTATTTGAGAAATAATTTATGGTTAAGAGATTATAGGATATTAAGAACAGTATGTAATAAAGTAAAAAAAATATTAAATTTTAGTAGCTGTTTTTAAAAAGTTTCCCAAATAAGAAAAACCAGAATGCCAATGAGATTTCATCTATAGAGGGCAAGTATTTTCATTCTCTACAGCTTTATGTGTATGGACTTAAGTTTGTTTAATTGTCTTTGATTATTTCAATTCCATTGGAAATACTTCTACACTGTACTTAGTTGAAAAAGTCTTGAATTAAAATTTGACTTCGCTGTTTTCCAATGACGTGATTCTGATTTTAGTGTTTAGTGCCTCCATTTCCTTAGCTGGAGTGCGAGTTTAGAGTGTAATTATGAAGGGATAAATCTCTCCCATGTTGTTGGAACATGTAAATCACATGGATGAAATGAAAGCCATCTTTGCCTGCATTAAACAATTAGCATTTTAAACTAGAGGAATAGAGAAGTGAATATTTCAAAAATTTAATTAAAATTTTCTTTGTGTGGATGAAGAAACTGGGATTTTAGAGGATTAAATCACTTGTACAAGGTTATACAGATAAGGCAGGTGGGAATCCTTAATAAAGTCTAATGTTAAAGCCATGTTTTTAACAAATGCTACAGTTTTAAATGCTTTATTCACTCATCCATTCCTTTGTTAAACCTTGGGTCACAGTTTAGTGTAATTCTTCATTTTCTTTCCCTCGAGCCTATCAATATCGTGTACCCCAACCATATAAGAGATGTTTAAAACCGGCGGAATCAGTGTTTACTGGACCCAGGCTCTTCTCTGTGTGCTAGGGTCAGACTGGAGGATGAAGAAGCTGGAGAGAATACGTAATAATTCCTTTATCCAACTAAAGTCTTTCCCAGTCCTAGAAAGTAATACAGCACAGTGAATTTATGGACTCTGAGGTGGACATATTCCCATTCAAATACAGATTTGCTCATCTCTGAGCTTCAGTTTCCTTTCTTGTAAGTTAAGTCTAGTTCATAGCAACCATGTCATTATGTTATAATAAATGCTTTCGTGCTGACAAATACAAACATTTTATCTGTGGTACCTAGCAATAGGAATACTCTAATGATGATTTTCAATGCAACCTGGTACTTTTTCAGCCTTGAACTTCACAGTTGCCTGGAGTTCCACTTACTCACTATTTGAACACATTAAGTGGCACACAGATTCTTACCCAATCATTAGAATGGTCACATTCTGACTTGACCATACTTGGGAACTTTTGTGTCTCTACTCTCTGGTCCACAGGCTTAACCATCTTCTTTCTGGTACCTCAAACGTCTATAGTTTTTTTTTTTTTTTTAAACAGGGTCTCGCTTTGTAGTTCAGGCTGGCCCTGAGCTCATTATGTAGCCCAGGCAAGCCTCCAACTCAGCAATCCTCCTGTCTCTGCCTCCCGAGTGCTGGGATGACAGGCGTGAGCCACCACGCCCGGCACTGTGGTATGCGGTGTTGATTGTTGGTGGGCGTGAGTCTCCACGCCCATCATTGTATGTGGTTACTGGGGATAGAACTCAGGACCTTGCGCTTGCAAGGCAGGCGCCGGAACCACTGAGCTAACCCTCTGGCCCAAACATCTATAATTTTGATTATACAGTGGAGCCTTGATTTAAGATCAGTTTCTGAGGACTGGTTGTAACCCAAGTTGTTTTGAAGTCGACACAACTGAGCTCTGGATGTTTACCAGGGTACACACTACAGACAGCAAGAGGCAGAAGCATCTTCCATGAACCTAATTAACCTGAGTTGCTCGTTTGTCAAGTCAGTCCTGACTTGAAGGTCCGCTGTATTTACATTCGTCCTAAACCTGAATAAATCCTTTGTTCCTTCTCTCAGTCTGTCCCTCAATTTTAGTTTGTTTATTATTTTTGGTGCCTCAGAACAAACCCAGGGCTTTAGACATGTAAGGCAAGTGCTCTGCTATTCAGCTACATCCCAGCCTACTGAGTGTTACTAGTTTCTGAAATTTAACTCCAATTTTGCGTTACCAAATGTCTCCCACAGGCTCACGCATCTGTTACTGTTCCGAGTGTTACAGTACATAGGGTGCCATACATAGGGTGCTTTGTTGCAGGCCGCAGTGGTCTGCTCTCAATCCATACTTGTGATGCTGAAGGACAGTGATGTGTCTTGTCTGTCTCACACAAAGGCGTGATTGATCCTTCAGTCAAGGCAGTAACTGTGCTCTGCCCGTCTCAGTGCATCTACGTGCAGTTTCTTTCCAGTGGGTACCAGAGTAGTTTCAGCTCTTCATTCTCCCGTGTTGTTAAGGAGTTCTGCACAAGGATGCTAAACGCTTCATAGATTGTCTTAGCCAGAGGTCAGGGCACTTCTTCCTTCCCGTCGGACCCTGAGTTACTAGGTTTTGTTCATGAAGCAGTGAATGAAAAATTTAGAAACTCAAGATACAAAGCTCAAGAGACATGAGCTTTTCAAATAATGTCACCTTGTTTTCTATGTAAGGTTACATTAAACAGTAATCTGGTGTTGAATATACTGTTTCCTTAGCTTTCTGCGGGTGAAGCTCCTTTTCTGGAATGTTCTGGCTGCCTCCGAAGCAATGGTTCTGCCTCTGTGGACCTTAGTGTTAGACTGAGGACTTCTCCAGGAGCAAGATGACCCGACTGTCCATGAAATGATTGACAAGAAGGAAATCAAGTTTAGACTTTTCTGTCCACAAGGCTGGTGCTTGAGACTCAGGTTACCGTACATACTAACTGGTGATATTACAAATTCTAAAGCACGTGTGATTCCTTAGAACACAGTGAAATTTGGGAGCTTTTCAAATCATTTCTAAAGCACGTGTGATTCCTTAGAACACAGTGAAATTTGGGAGCTTTTCAAATCATTTCACGTTGGCATCCCTCATCACTTTGTTTCTTGTGCATCCATCTTTTGGGGCTGGAATGGGCGGCCCCGACTCTATCAAGCTCATATGTTTTATCCACCTATCTTTTCACAAGAATTACCTGAAGCAAAGAGTCAGAAAGGCCACTGCACGCTGAGGGGAAACTAGGGTACTTCTTAATATTTGAGGTGCGCAACACTAATAATTTTAATCAAGGCTTGTATTTCTTGTCATGTGAGTACATATATACAGTACATGCTCAGAAGACAGTGGCAAAAACTGTCTTGTGTCCCCCTCCCCTCATTTTAAAATTAGAAAAAAATAGAGCCAGAGATCTGGGATGTACTTGGCAATGTCCAGTGGTTAATAAAGAGACTCTGGAACATATGGAGAGTTACAGGAATTTGGTGTAGTGTGAGCAACATGCTGACTCTTTTATTGCTTTTGGTATATTGCCCAAGACCAGTTCTGGAAGTTTTGTTCTTTGAGGTTCTTCCCTGTAGACAGGACATGTTTGACTTACAAACGTATAACCTTGTGTTTTTAATATTTGGGTTTAACCTCTTAACAGTTTACCTTGAGAGTTACTTGAGTGGTACTGACTATCCCCAATGTCGTTTGTATGGATGTCATTTCAAGCAGTTGACTCTGGTTTTGATTGCATTAGATAAAATTGTCACATATATTGCCTGTTATATTATAAAAATTAATGAAAAATATACGTTTCTATCATCCTTTATTTTAAATGATTGGACTGGTAAGAGGTTGAATCATTGGGGAAGAAACTCTTTAGCTCTGAGATTTTCAGTCTCGAGAGTGTGTAAGAATTGCAGGGACAGCTCTTGTTTGAGTCAGGGTCCACACCAGATTATTCAAGAGGTTTTGATTATTTTAGATATTTTACAAACCTTCTTGAGTGATCAGTTTTGGTGCCGTTCTCTCTATTCTGATGCAGATTAGAATCACTCAAGAAGGTTTAACTCCAATCATAGAAAACCTAGAGTCAGTCCTTTAAAAGATTTTTCTGACTTGAAAACTTGAAAAAACAAGTCTGTCGATCTCTGTCTTTGCCTGTCTTTCTGCCTGTCTCTCTTTCTCTTCCTCCTTAATATTCTTCTATTTTCATATATGTTGTAGCTCATTTTGTAAGAAATAGATTTTTTTTCTCCTCTCTCTGCTGCAATTGTAGGAATCCAAAAAACTAAAGACAGGCCTAAAAAATTACCAAAATTTCGTATCTGTCCTATCACTTGAACATATGCGATTAACAATATGAGCACTATTATGTCTGGATGCCTCCATGGCTCTAAATATAATACAAAAAAATCTGATTTTGGAAACACCAAAAGTATGTGTTATAAAATTCTACACCGCAAATGTGACATAGCAAAAGTCCCATAGGGCCTCAATTTGTTAATGGTTGAGAAACATCGGGCATTTCTAATTGTCAATTATTGGAGTTAACATATAGAATCAAAATAAATATCTAACTTAAATCATAGGTTTTCATCAAAATTTATCAAAGATGTGCACAGTAACCAAATTTCTAATAAAAGCTATATTAAATTCATATTGTACATGGGGTTAATACCTGGAACTGAAAAGGGAGGATCATTTTCATATACTGAGAGTGAGTGGTGGGTGAAGAGTGATGCAAAAGGACAATAAAACAGACCATGTTTATAGTGTGAATATATTAAATTTCCAATATGCACTTAAAATGTACCAATAAACTCAATTAAAAAATAAATTTCCAGAAAAAGTTGTGATATTACTATACCATGAATAGTTGGTAGAAGAGTTAATTGAGGGAAAGGAGAAAGAACGAAGTCCTAAATATCACTTTTGTATCATGAATCTTAACAATGTATGCTAATGAACCTAATTTAATAATTCTGAAAAATGCAACAATATATTTCATATTATTTATCACAAATCACTTAACTTTGGTGGACTTTTCAAAGATTTTTACTAAGTATTCATATCTGCTTGACCAGCAATCAAAATCACTGTATTTTTAGTTCTCTTCTTGTTTAAGGTCCAAATAGTAGAAGACAATAAATCTTCGGACCTAACCTGTTTTCATAGAATTTAGGATTTTTGTTTCAAATTTCATTAGAACAGAAATCATACTTATAGATTACACAAGACTCAACTGTAAGTGCTATACACTATACCTGTATGTTTCCAATACCTGTGTTGAAGAGAACTTACTGATTATAGTCCTGTGGGGTGGTTGATATGATATGTAAAAACATAATTTAAAATAGATTTTCCCATTATAAGTAGTTTTAGTGAGAAAATTAATGCAGTTAAATATCAGTTGATAAACTATGTTGAATAATGAAGATTGATGTATTTTTTTTCACAAACCTGAGCAACCACTATCTTATTCCAGAAAAATCAATATGATTTAAAGCATTGTTTCAAGTGATGGTCTTCACTATTTTATATCTGCCTAACACCTACTTGAACAATATAAACCCATTCTGTCACCCATCATAAAGATGTAATTAAGCATTTTTATTTTCTTAGTATAATAAATTTGTCCAATACCAAAAGTTGAAAGAATATTCCTGAAGTATTATACAATAAAGAAAAAGAGA
>PVIC010009144.1:0-46300 GCA_004025085.1 Thryonomys swinderianus | reverse complement strand
TTTTTTTTTTTTTTTTTTTTGAGACAGGATCTCGCTTTGTAGTTCAGGCTAGCTCTGAGCCCACTATGGAGCCCAGGCAAGCCTCGAACTCAGCAATCCTCTTGTCTCTGCCTCCCGAGTGCTGGGATTACAGGCATGAGCCACCAGGCCCGGCACTGTGGTATGCGGTGTTCATTGTTGGTGGGCGTGAGTCTCCACGCCCAGCATTGTATGTGGTTACCAGGGATCGAACTCAGGACCTTGCCCTTGCGAGGCAGGCGCCAGAACCACTGAGCTAACCCTCCGGCCCGCGAGGCAGCTTCTTAAAAGCAGGCCTACAGTCCAATGGTTGCATTCTTAGTATCTACATCCAGGTAAGTTGAAAACTATGTCCATATAGACATTTACACATGCGCATTTTTTATCAGTTATTATTCATGATTTGTGAAAACATGAAAACAACCAAGATGTCTTTCAGAACGTAAATAGATAAACAATGGTACATCCAGACAGTGGAATATTACCCAAAGTTAAAAAGAAATGAGCTTCTAAGCTACTATGAAAAGACATGGAAGAATCCTAACCACAAATGCTTGTAAATGAAAGTCAACCAGAAAAGGTTACATACAGTACTGTGTTTCCAACTCTATGACATTCTGGAAAAGGCAAGGTCACGGAGGCAGTGCTTGCCAGAAATGAGGGAAGAGAGAGGGATAAGATAGGTAATGGACAGGAATTTTAGGGCAGGAAAACTATTCTGTACAAATACATCATGTATTATAATAAAACCCACAGAATATACATCACAACCTTAATGTAAATTGTGTATTCTGAATGATAATGGTATCATTGTAGGTAGATATTATAGATGTGTCACTCAGGTAGTGGATATTGGTACTTGGTGAGGCTGTCTGGAGGGGCTTATGTAAAAACACTATACTTCCTACTCAGTTTTGCTTTGAACTTAAAATAGATATTAAAACAAATGAATTACTGGTGACAAATACAAAACCTAGAAATTTTATTTTGCGTTTCCAAATTCTCACATTTCAGTGGAATTTTTCAAGCGAGACAATGGAAACCTGAACATCAGTTAATTACTATTCCTGAATGTAATGACTGTAGCTGAGTAAGAGTTAATTCCTTTTTTAGAAAATACATCCTGAATATCATGATGTCTCCATCCTACTGGCTTTGCAAAATAGTAGCTCAACAAAAATAAACAAGAAACAATATCCCTCAAAATACACAAAGAAATGGCAAAATAACAAATAATGATAAATGGTGATTCTTAGGTATTCACTTTTTTAAAAATCACTTTCTTTGGGTTTAAGTTTTTCTAAAAAAATGCTTGGGAAAAACTCAAAATTATATAGGCTTTTCTGTTCATTGTTACAGGCTATTGGACCATTAGAATGACTATTATCAAAATAATATCCACCAACATGAAGTGTTGGTGAGGATGTGTAGAAAGTGGAAGTTTCTTTCAGTGTAAAATGATACAATTGTTTTGAAAATACTTTGGTTGTTATCATATTCTTGAACAACTTTTTAATCTTACGTGTGTACCTCAAAGAAATGACAACATATGCCCAGAAAGAGTTGTGTATGAATGTTTACAGAATCTGTATTTGTAAGGGCTAACAACTAACAAATGTCAAGCAACTTGGAAATTCGCAGATAAAATGTGATGTGCTCAGTAAAAAAGAATGTACTACTGACATGGTACAGTACTGGAAGAACCTGAAACCCATAATGTTACACGAGACACAAAGGACTATGTTGTAGAGTTCCGTTAATATGAAATATTAGATAAGGCAGATGAAGTCACAGTAGATAATATTGCCCTGGAGCTGGGAAATGATTGTCATTAGGCACAAGGGAGCTGTTTTAGATGGACATGTTCTACATTGTGGCGTTCACTGTACAGTTCTGTAAACTCTTTAAAAAATCATCGAACTCTATACTTATAAATGGTGTATGTTATAGGATGTACGTAGCATCTCCATTTACCTCTGGGTAACATAATTGAAATGGTGTGAACAGACTTCACGCTTGTGTGACCATTTAGGTGCTTATGGAGAAACCTATCCTGCCATAGATGACGATGCTCTCCCTCCACCATCACAGATGCCCTCTGCAAGAGAACGCAGGAGGAACAAATTGAAAGGACTGGAATTTGTATGTATGAAATGTCATCTTTCTCCCTTTTTTTAGTTTAGAAGTATAAGTGGTCCGGGTTCTGACTCATGCTAAATTTGTGTGGTCCAATAAAGAAAGAGCACTTGCTTTAAAAATGAAGTAGAGGGCCAGAGATGTAGCTCAGTGGCACAGCACCTGCATGGCAAGTGGGAGGTTCTGAGTGTGATCTCTGGTACCAAATAAAAAAATAAAAATGGGGACACGGTCTAGATAGGCCCTGATACCAGTTAGGTCAATGGCAGTGTAGTTCTGTGAACTGCATTGGCTTCTCTGGGGTAGTACAGCATCTGCTTGTCCTTCAGGGTGGCTGTAAGTAGAAATTCTGTAAGTAGCACAGAAACTTCTATTTCACGTTTTTACCCCAATCTTTATCCTTCATCATATGGAACGTCTGGGTCAGAGAAGGCACAAGAAGCAACTGATTAGTAATGACTGTGATACAGGCATGAGTTATACTTGGATCAGGTAAACTACCCGTGGTCACATCAATGAGGCTGAGGCTGAAAGCCATTTTCTCTTCACCTTCTTGCAGAGCTTTACAGTGTAGACACTAACAGGCACAAGTATTGATGCCTTCTGTATGTGCCTTGTTCCACTGTCACTTTCTCTTTGGGTCGGCAATTTAGGGTAATACCTATCTTTAGTTAGCATTGTTATTCGTCCTGCTTTACTAGGTAACAGAAATTTTGTTTACCTAGGCAACCACTAATCTATTTTGGTCTCTATAAAGATTTGTTTTTGACATTTTGTATATGAGATAATGCATCATGTATGATCATTTGTGGCTGACTTCATCCTTTTTGATGGATCACCAGTGTTGTACAGCATGTGTCAGTACTTGATTCTTCTTAATATTCCATTTTATGTAGAGTTCATTCAGCAATTGATGG
The DNA here is from genome assembly GCA_004025085.1 of Thryonomys swinderianus. NCBI lineage: Eukaryota > Metazoa > Chordata > Mammalia > Rodentia > Thryonomyidae > Thryonomys > Thryonomys swinderianus. The sequence goes on along the minus strand of PVIC010009144.1, from coordinate 43,229 downwards.
ATATTTGGGTTTTCACTTTCTGCTGATTCTGCTATTCATATTCCACCTGATCTTAGCCAAAAGGCCAAGAGGTGATCAGGATATGTAGTCACACTTCCTTTAGCAATTTGCCTGTTTTCTAAAGCAGGTGGACTATTTTTTTTTAATTGTACAAGAGTACAGTCATTTTACAGTTAACACGGTGTGTGAAGGTACTAAATGAATGTTCAGTGATATGAATAGGTTCTGAATTGGATTTCCCTAATGACCTTAAAACATTTTCTCTTACGCTTAATATCTGTTTTGGAGAGTGGTCTCTTCAAATCCTATGCCCATTTCCAAACCCTCACTATGTAGCCCAGGCTAGCCTTGAACACACAGCAATCCTCTTGCCTCTGCCTCCCGATTGCTCAGATTTACTAATTGCTGGTGGGCATGAGTCACCACGCCCAGTATTGTTGTATGTGGTTACCTGAGATTGAATCAGGGATCTAGCGTTTGCCAGGCAGGCGCCAGAACCACTGAGCTAAATCTCCGGCCCTTTACTGCTGAGTTTTAAAGTTTCTTTATACATTCTGGCTGTAAGTTCTGTGACAGATGTGTGATTTGCAGGTATCTTCTCATTTTCAGTAAGTTGTCTTTTTTTACTTGAGTGTTCTTTGAAGAGTCAAAATATTAAACTTTGATGAGCTGTGACTTGTTTTAATCACTTGTGGTTTCTTGTCTAAAACATATTGTCTGATCCAAGATCATGAAGATTTTACTTTTGGGTTTATATTTTCTCTTAAATTTTGTTTAAGTCTATGATACCCTTTCAGTTAATTTTGCAAGCAAAGCAAGGTATAGGGGATCCAGGTTCAATTTTCTGCATGTGGACATGCAGTTACTCCAGCACCATTTGTTAGAAGACTGTATGTTCCCTTATTGTATTTTGTTGGTTTTTATCCAAAAAATGTAAGGATTTCTGGATTCTTTTTTCTCTTCCACTGACCCGTATTACTTGCCTTTATGCCACTACCACACTGCCTTGATTACTCTGGCTGGACTGAGTCATAACCCACAGTATTTCAGTTTTCTCCATTTTTGCCTATCCTATAGTTTGCAAACTTTTATCTAATTTGGCAGCATTTCTGTCACTGATAAAGACTATACCTTGAGTGAAATTCATCTGATCCTGTACAAATAAACATAGGAATCAGAATACAGAAACACAGGAGTAACAATACATATGCTTCATATTTTCACATAGTTTGTTAATCACAATGTATATTTGTGGGCAGGAACATTTTAATTCACCGATTTCTTATTTATGTAAGTTCTTAAATTTTGTTGTTTAACAGCAGGATATTAATGGTTCTAATATACCACTGGATGGCCTCTCTTTAAGATCTGACTCTAGTATAAATGTTGATCAACTTAGACAGAGAAATGAGGAAAGAATGCGAAGATTGACTGAACTTCAGAATAAACCTATTAATACAGGTAAGTGGTAAAGTTTAATGCCATCTAACAAATGCTGTGAGAGTGCAAACCTGGTCACAGTAATTTTTCACTGATGGCTAGAAGGAACGAGTGTTTTGAATTTTATGGCCTAAGACATAGTAACTATCCAGTAAAACAGGATCTCCAGATGAATTTTGTATCAGATTATTTTTACAGCACAGAAGGTACCCATTTTAGACTGGATCCTAAAAACAGTAAAATATTCAGCTTTTGCATATGAAAAATACATCGATGCTTTCTTCTCAGCAGAGAAAAAGATGTTCCTAAGTATGGTATAATTACTAAAGTGAGAATCAGAAATTTTTTTAAGACTTTGAGTTTTTTTTAACACATCTATTATAAATCTATAATACTACCAACAAGATTTTTACCTTTATACTTGGCTTTGCTGGTTAATATTTAAGTCACAGTCATCTTATTGAGTGCAGCTTGCAGGTGAAGAAAGTTTGCCTGCAGCACATGTGATAGTTCCTTAGAACTGAGCAGACTGAGCCAGCTCAGTAACTTTTTTGTATTACATTGCTAATCACTGGAGTTAATTTTACACTCAATTCTTCATTCTTGTAGTACACTGTAATGTTCTAATACCAATTTAAGATATTTTTAGATTTACTTTTAAAATTATAATACTGGAAATTTAATTCTGAAATACTGTGGTAATTTGAAGTATGCAAACAAAGGCTGATAAAAACAGTTTATAATTTATTGTGGTGAAAGATATGCTGCTGTGAATTTCCCTCAAACCTAGTCCCCTTTATTCCAAACACATACCCATTATTATCACTTGAAGCAGTTCTGGAAATCCTCTTTCATGTATGCCTTTATGAAGTATGATTTAAATATGAATATGGCTGCTGATCACCATCCAGCCAAAGTGGAGGCTCACAGAAACATTATGGTGTGTCCTCATTTACGTAGATCTGGCACCTACAGACTCTGGGTTTTGTCCCAAAGTTAAAATGACCACAAAAGATAAACTCTTTGAATTGATTCAAGACACTGAGACAGTGATCACAATGGAATTAAAATCTTATTAAAGATATCTTCCAGAACTGCTTCAGAAAGTGGCAGAACAGTGGCACAAGTCTTTTACCACAATAAATTTAAAAAAATGTAATAAGCACCTACCAGTGGTTTTGGTCACATCTCATATATTCACTAGCAGTCCAGTTGTGATGTGTTCTGATGGTTATAATTCCACACTGAACGCTAGCAGATATGATAAACTAAGGGAGTATTTCTTCCTATCATACCTTCATCTAAAAGGTATTTTCCTATGTACTGGGAATTTCATGTTCTTTCACAACCAGTAAATCAATACTTAACATATACATGTGAGAAGATATAGTATAGAGCTTTTACCATTTTACTTTCAGAAGGTTTTTAAAATCTGTTCTGTTTAACACTATCCTTTCAAACAGGAGCTTTTTGGTATGATGTGAACTGACTGCTATTAAACTGATTGCACATATCCCTCTGCTGGGCTGATCCTTCACAGACCAGGAGATGTAATTTTTTAAAAAAAGAAATTGACATCACAGGGTAGGATGATAGATTTACCTATTATATATAGTAAGTAAATATATAGTAAGCCAAAAAAACATGAAAGTTAAATACAATCAAATTTAAGGAACAAGAAACAAAAGCTTCCCATGAGTGGACTGGACATAGCCTTCCTACAGTACTTTTAAGAAAGTAATTTCATGCTTTCCCAAAATGACATTTAAATGCCATACACCAGTATTACAGGTTGGTCTTATTCCTTAAACTATACTAAATTTTTTTTATTCTAAATTTTTATCAAGTCCTTCTTAAAGGTAACAGTTAAAAATGTGATTGTGCTTCTGTATTCAGTGTCCCGTAGAGTTTCCTTTAATTGATATACCTGACCCTCTGGGTGCCGGTTCCATGGAGTGAGCTGATTATCTCCTCTTCCCCAACTCTGGCCCCTTCCTGGACCTGCTTTCCTGCCTCTCCAGGAGTCGGGTGGGATCTAACAAAATGATTCAGTACACAGTATTGTGGAGTGACAAAGAACTGTGGTGATGTGGGCTACAGTAAACTGAATGCCACCTGCTACCTGTGTTCCACCTGTTACCTGAGTCCTGTATCTCTTGTCTCCTGTAGATGATGAAAGTTCACTGGTAGACCCTGATGACATCATGAAACATGGGGGTGATGATGGATCAAACTCTGTAGCAACGGAGCCATGGCTCCGCCCTGGTACTTCAGAAACACTGAAACACTTCATGGCTGAACAGTTCAACCAGGAGCAACAGCAGGCTCCTGGAAAGCAAGGCACTTTCCCTTGGCAGGGCCTGTCTACTGCACATGGTTAAAACAAATCTGTCCCAGTAGTGCCTTTAAGGTGAAAGGAATGTTAAATCTGTGCCATTAATATGTCTTGTTTGGGCTCCTACTTGAAATATGGTCTATCTACATATATAAAGTGTATTTTTCCGTGATGATAATACATACATATGCAAGAGGCCATGATTGATTTACATAATTGTATAGAATTATTTTTGCACAATTTTGCCATATATTCAGGTGGTAATAGTGACCTCTTGTATTTGACTACCATATGTGCATTAATTTAAATTCTGCTTGTCATTAAGGTCAATAAAACAAGTCTTAACAATGCTCTAAAATCAGAATAATCTTTGTAATTGCACATTTGCCATTGTTATTTCTGTTTGAAATAATTCATTTAGTAAATACATCTGTTGTGGCTGTGACTAATTGTTATATAATGAAGGATTCAAATGGGCTATTTTGTCATTTCTAGGTACTGATTTAGTAAAAAGGAGGCTACAATTTTATTCCCATGAGCGATACACTTTTTTGCTGATGAAAGACAGTATGTCAACTTACTAATTTATATGATTTAACTACTTCTTGATAGAAATAAATTTTTATTTTTATTACCAATGTCAGTTTCTTTTATCTAGAGGCTGAAGTAGGAACACCTATGGGTAAATGACAGACTGGAATACTTTGCTCCACCTTTACAGACCCTTTGATAAATGTCAAATTTTCTAATCACTGATTAAATTCTGGAAAATAATTATTGGATTAGTCTCTTCAATACACACATGACAACTGAGAACACCTAGGCACTGCTTCTCTGACATCTTCACGGACACAATAGCATATAAAAATCAGAAGAGGACTGGGTATTTAGCTTAGTGGCACCATGTCTATCCTGCAAGCACCAAGGGCCCAAGTGTGATTCTTGGTACTCCCCCCGCTCCCCCAAAAAAAGATCAGAAGAATTTAATCACAACTGTGGTTAAGTTTTGGTTATAGGTAAGTTTTATACTCAATTTTCTGATCACAACCATTGTTTGCTTTAGTATTAAAGACACTTTTTCTGTTACTGCCTGAAAGTAAGACGAAACCCTCTGTTTCCCCTATAGAACCCTCATACTATAGCATTAAATAATAAAATGCCAGGGTGTATGAGGCACTTACCACTGAATCACACTGGAGATCACGTAGTTCTCAGCTCTAAGGCAGGTAACTTTTACCACTAGCATCCACCTGGGCTTCGACAGAGCTGTCATACAGGTCATTAACATGATATACAGATAATGCAATGTTCAATAACTTATCTACGAGATAAGTTTCCCCCCAAAGACTGTTTCCTGCTTAAATACAACCTTAAATTATGCCTGATATACTCCATTTTTTAAGTTACATACCGTGTAACATAAACTGACTCATAGGATACAGAACATTACAATACCAATTGCCCTACAGGGAGCTCAGCTTTTTCTCTTAGCTTTCAAATAACATATGGACTTATGCTAGTTACTGAGCAATTCACACAAATGCATATGACTATCCTACAGTTAAGAAAGCAAGGCATGAGGCAGGATCTAATGCCAGATACTGGAACAAAGTATCAGAATCTTGCTTTATAGTTCTGGCTGCAAATGACTTTTCTATAATCTAAAAAAATAAAGATGAAACATGGGGCTGTGGATCACGTTTTGATTGTATTGATGAAATAATTCAAAAACTTTATTGACCTATAACCTGATTAGAATATGCCAGATGAGAATCAATATTTGTACAGAAAGTTGTACAGAATTTTTACATAGAAAACTTTACATCTGTACCATATACATTTTATCCACCTGAAAAAATTTTCTACATCCACTGTTAATACGGAATGTTTGACAATCTTTGTCTTTTTAACCATCAGAGCACAATTCACAGTATGAATACATTTCCAGTAAATCTAACCTCCCAAACCATGCCAGATTTGTTATTTTAATATATTCAACATTAAATTCTGTACATAGAGTAAAATCTACATCAAGCCCCACCACCCAAAAGAAAAGAAAGTGACAGCAACCTAGATTCATTTGCAGTGATTCAAGTTTCGGTCCATGAAGGATCATTCTATTTTAATGGCTCATCTTTAAAAGCCCTAAGTACATTACAGGTAGTTATTATCAGTAGGGGTATTTTCTTTTTTTCCTGCCCCCTGTTGTTGATATTGACAAGTGTCAGCCACAACAGCTTCTAGGCATGTAAGACCCTCAAAATTATCACCCCCCAAAAAGAGCAAAACTAAAAATCCCCACAAAAGAAAGACAAAGTTCAACCCAAATGTTAAGTGCATTTGACAAAATATGGGTGTTTAGCAAGTGGGTAAGAAAATAAAGAAAATAAAACAGTGCAGGAAAAACTATATAATGTTTAAGATTTTTATATTACAGACCTGCATCTCTGTACATTTTTCACAGAAAGGTGATTACCAGTATCTCAGATAAGCCTGAGTGTGCAAAAATTTTCAGAATACCACAGTTGCTAAATATCTTTTACTGTGAACAATAATTTCTTCTCCCACCCCCCCAATTATAAACATTTTATCCTTCAAAATACAGCTCTCCTGAGTTGTACTTCTTACAGAAGTTCAATCTTTACATCTATAGTTCTTTGGGTAATTTTCACTCCCATACCTGCCAAAACTACATAGGCTCTCCCTGGCCCTAGAGGAAAAGGAAGACCCATAAGCATAAGCTGACACTGTTTATACAGGCTTTCTGCTCACTGTGAGCCCAATTAAATACAAAGAATCCACCAGATTTCTAAAAGGGACTGGAGTGTTCCAAGCTTGAGTCTAGGTATAAGCATCTTTACCAGTAACCTGAAGATACTGCCTTTCACTGAAACAGTTTTTCACGAAGAAAAAACCTCAGCTCCCGGGTTCCTTTAAAGAGCCAAAAGATGTAAACACCAACAGATTAACGTTAATTCCCATCATTGCTTGTTTATTCCAAGTTCCTGTTCAGATGATTGTGATATCTGAAAAACTACTCCAATTCGTAGAAAAAATCTTCTGAGGACAGCACGAAGTTCAGGAATCAAGTCAAATTGCATAATTTCACATAAAAGAGGGTAGTAGAATGATGCATGAGCTTTAAACTGGGAGGAAAATGAATTTCTTGATTAGTATTGCTTGCACTGCAAACCAAAGAGCTTAAAACTGCCTTAGGAGTCAGCACTTCAGGGCACACATATCACAGAGACAGGAAGGCTGAATCTGAGTCAAGCAGTGACTACGCGGATCACAAAACCGAAGTCAGAGAATAATGCAAAGCCTGTTGATGTGTAATTTTAAAAACATTTTCCATTACATATGTTTAAAAACTTTTAGTAATTTACATTGTTCTCCCTGGGTAATAAATAAACAACAGGAAGAACCAGAGCAGGAGCTAGAATTTTAGGTCAGTGGGATTGCCTCAAGTTTCAACTATCAGGCCATCAGAACAGGCATTTTTAAACTTACTTGGGGGCTACAGCAAGGCCTATTTCCTTGTATGTACGGAGTAAGTTACTAAATTTTTTTTAGAGAAACATGCCAAGAATTTTTATGTATAGTTGTAGTGGCATTTTTATCTTTATTTGTGCTGGCTTACAATTTTTAAAGAAGCTCATAGCCTTTTCACTAGAAGTTCTGGTCTCATGGAATCACTATTCCAAAAGATGGCCATAGCTTGGAACACAGGCCCAGCAATTAATTACGGCTTTGGATGGGGGGCAGAGTGCAAAGCCATATGATAGGCTACAGAGCCGTGTTCAAAAAAGGGAATTTCAATAAATTCAAGGGACAGAACGGCCATTTTGAAGTTTGTCAGAGTTTCCTAAGGGATTGATTCCTCCCCGATTCTTATAGAATCACTGATTAGAGAGCAATCGCAAGAAATGTGGTCCTGCAATAGGAGCTGTGTGGGCTAGGCTTTGAGAGCTGGTGACATCCCTGCCTGGACACCACAAGTCCAACAGGGGTGTGGGCTCTAAGTTCAAGGCTGTGCAAGAAGCCTCATACTTACCCTATTATCACTGATCTTTAGAACTTTAGTTAGAAATAACAGAAGTAAGTTAGTCCAGGCTTCCCGATGACTTTCTGATGTTAGAGTAAGGAAGTAACTTAGGGCTTCACTGCAGACACTGCAAAAGAAATGGTTTACTTTTATGTAATTTGCAAACCTACTGGTTCATGTGCTGAGAAAGAAAAACAAGATGGTAGGGAGTATTAACTATTAAGGATCATTCTGGAATCTTATCTGTTTGTATTAACTGGAATGTTGACATTAACATTTGCTTTTCAGACGAGAGGGCCCATTCAGTGTGGTATGGTCATAGACTACATGTCTTTCAAATTAGAAAGAAAACCAAAACAAGTCATTGGAACATCTCAGGGAACCCATGTTTTATTTACTGTTTCAGTGTGTGGCCCAGGGTCACAGTACAAGCACATGCCTGGTATTAGGAAACTTGAGCTAAATGTAAGGTGGTTCTTGCCTCAGGCCTTCCTGGATCTGAACAGTCTTTGTCAATAAAATAGAAGAATGTGCTCGCTTCGGCAGCACATATACTAAAATAAAATAGAAGAATGATGACTAGGTGATTTCTTAAAATTCAAAAATATATTTAACTGATTTCTGAAATATTAAAAAAAATAGGTAACAGTATTCTTTCTACATGACATGTTGCATCCTTTGCATGAGTTTAAATTTTAGTTGTCATGAAGTAAAACAGATTAAAGAAAATACCAACAATTTTATTTATTTACTTATTTTTTTTGAGACAGGGTCCTGCTTTGTAATTCAGGCTGGCCCTGAGCTCACTATGTAGACCAGGTAAACCTGGAACTCAGCAATCCTCCTGCCTCTGCCTCTGAGTGCTGGGACTACAACCCCAGCACTGTGGTGTGTGGTACTGATTGCTGGTGGGTGTGAGTCATCACGCCCAGTATTGTTGTATGCGATTACCAGGGGATCAAACAAGGGACCTTGCCCTTGCTAGGCAGGCACTAGAACCACTGAGTTAATCTCCAGCCCAGAACCTCCAAATAGTTTTAAGAACTAAATGCAGGAATGCAGGTAGGGGGATGCCTGTTTTTACAAGTGACTATTCTTTAAAAATTGGCTTTTTTAACAACCTTAGAAAGACCAAAAACCTGTATCATTGGTTGAAGTTTCCCTAATTTAAAACAGAAAACTTCTGTGCATGCTTGTAATCCCAGTACTTTGGAAAGTTGAGACAGGAGGATCACAAATTTAATCCCAGCCAGAGCCACTTAAAGAGATCCTATTTCAAAAAGTGTCTAGGGATATAGGTCAAGGTGAAGACTCTGAATTCAATTTCAAGAAACAAACAAACAAAAAAGAGCCAGGCACGGTAGCTCATGCCTATAATCCTAGCACTCAGGAGGTAGAGGCTGGAGGATTGCTGTGAGTTCAAGGCTTGCCTGGGTTACACAGTGAGCTTAGGGCCAGCCTGAACTACAAAGTGAGACCCTGTCTCAAAAACAAAAACAAAAAAAATGACACTTAAAAAACTGTGGTGAGGTAGGGGCTTCTATGCCCCAAAGGCTCAGCTCCCTGCCGTTATCCCTTTCCTGCTCTGTACTATGCAGCTGCATGGATCAAAGGCAGAGTCTTACTTTAGAAGCCTCTGTTGGACCTCATCCCATGCACCAACCCGACTTTCATCCATGTACATCCGGAAGAGAATGCGCAGTCCACAGGCCAGGCTGCTTGTCTCCTGCTTCAAGAGGTTGGGCTTGGACTTGCCCTTGAATCCTGCAAGAGGGTCAAGTTTCCAGGATTAGACTGATAAAGCATTTTAAATGAAGGTAAAAGCCTGCTGGGGAGGTACAAATCTAAGCAGACCTGTACCACAGGAATAGGTATGCCCTTAGGCATCTGATATATTTTAACTTAAGGCCTGGGAAGTAGAACCTTTCAAGTGAATTACACTGAAGTCCTGCAGACAATGCTGCTTTGTCTATGTCAGGGCTTCCAGATGAATGGGGTTGGGGACACATGAAACTGCCAGAAGTGTGAAGGGTACAGTTCACGTGGAAACAAGGAGCCAGGTCACCTTTGCAGGAACAGTCTCAGTCAGTTGGTACCAAAAGTAAGTACAGTCTGTTCTAAAACTTAGGTTGTAAAAGGGAAAGGGCAAAGCCATTTTAGGTTAAATAAAATAAACAAACAAAATTAACATTAAAAAAAATAAGCAATTACTTTTTTTTTAATTTTTGAAGACAGGGTCTCACGTTGTTGTTCAGGCTGGCCCTGAGTTCACTATGTAGCCCAGGGAAGCCCTGAACTCAGCAATCCTCCTGCCTCTGCCTCCTGAGTGCTGGGATTACAGGAGTGAGCCAACAATCCCAGCATTTGTGGTATGTGGTATTGATTGCTGGTGGGTGTGAGCCACCACGCCTGGTATTGCTGTATGTGGTTACCAGGATCGAACCAGGGACCTTGTGCTTGCTAGGCAGGCGCTGGAACCATTGAGCTAAATCTCTGACCCAAGCAATTACATTTTAATATAGAATTTGATGTTACATAAACATCAGTTCCTTTTAAATTTTTTTCTGCCATATTCTGCTGCCCTTAATTTTCCTAGTTCTATTTTGCACCCGCCACCACATAACTGTTTCTTAAACAAAAAATAAATGTTACTATAATTTACATAGAGCTTACTTTTAAATTTGCTAGCTAATTTTAAAACAAACTTTGCCACCCCTATACATTCACTTTTATTCTGAGGAATACTGCCAGCTTTCAAAAGTTATTCAAATATGCATGTCAGATTTCCTTTGCAAGAAGCTTCACACACTTTTTTTTCTATTATATTGATAAGTATGAACAGGCTGGGTAAATAAGAGGAAAGAACTAGTCACACAGGTCAACAGGTGAACTAAACGAGGGGGAACAGAAAATAGTCACCCCACATAGTTATTTGGCTTATTGTTGGTCAAAAACAAAGCTGGATGTTAGATCACATTATTATTAACAGACCTGAAGTCCAAAATCAATGCATTCTGATAAAGGCACACATCTATAGCAGATCCATTCACAGCAGGGTGAGGTGGCCAGAGTAGCTTACCTGCTTTCCACAGAGCAGTCCTCTGTTCATTGTTGGAATTAAAAGCTTTTGCAAATCTATGTGATTCTAATAAACAGTCCAGTAGTTTAAAAAGTTGTTGCGATGTTAAAAAGCGGTACATTCCTTGGTCTTGAGTATCAACTCTAACATCAAAATCCACTGCATCTCTCTGGAAAACAAACCACCACAGAACACACAAAGTCACTATAACTGTAGTAAACCAATCAATCCCTTGTCAAAGACCAGTTTTACAATCCATAGACTATCTGCTCTAGTTTAACAGAAAGTAGGGAAGATCTACTGTCTGTGCTGTGTTCTGGCCATCAAGTGCCCCTCTTGCAGCCCCAGGAAACCCCCTGAAGTCCTCAGTGAAAGCTCTGCCTTTCTAGGCTCTGCAGTCAGTGGCTGCCCATACCCTGTGTGTCCCAGCCCCTTTGGGCCTCCTTTCTCTTCAGTTGGCTTGGCGTCCCTGGACCATTAAGTTATTTTCCTGCATGACCCCTTGCCTCTTCTTTTTAGTAAATGGTAGGCAGAACTCTGCCTACCGCATAACTACAGAAAAACAAACATGGTGAAAGCAAGCAGAAGGGCTTCCTGTAAACTCAGTAAGCCTGGGCTCAGGCTCCCAGCACCCCTCTGTGCTTCCTGATGGTCAGCTCATGTGTCACATTCTCAACCTAAAAAAAAGATTCTTCCCAACTTTGTATGATGGGTGACTTTTTCTTCCCATCTCCACCAGAAGCCAGAAGAGATTTTTCTACAAACCCCTTCCACAAATGCACTGAACTTTCTCCCTACTGTCCTATCAAGTACCTTGGCTTCCTCTCTCCTACTTTTTCTCCTCTACTGGAAAACTCTCAGAGGTGAACCTGCTATCACACTGCCAAATGGGAAAACACCTCCCTCCCTCCTTTTTGGGACAGGATCTCACTTTGTAGTTCAGGCTGGTCCTGAGCTCACTATGTAGCCCACATAAGCCTCAAACTCAGCAATCCTCCTGTCTCTGCCTCCCAAGCACTGGGATTACAGGCGTGAGGCACCACGCCCAGCGTTATTGTATGTGGTTACTGGGGATCAAACCCAGGACCCTGCACTTGCTAGACAGGTGATGGAACCACTGAGATAAATCTCCAGCCAGGAAAACACCCCTTTTGTGATCTCTCATTCTCCTCTAGTAATCATCCCCATTTTGCTCTGTCTCTTTACAGCAAACTGTAAAAGAGTTAATTTACTATCTCTAATTCCTCCCTCAATGATTACAACTTACTTTTGACTTTAGTATTAAAATTAAACGTAATATGCTTGAACTATCCAGAACATCACATGTCATCCTTAAGACAGTTTAATTGACTTCCATGGCATCATTTTGCTCCTCCCCACACACTACTGGTTCTCATTCTGTCTCTACCACCTAGCTCATCACCAGGAGCTATATACACCAGGACTCAGTCCCTGGCAGTATTCTCTTCTGCAGTGTACTTCCAGCCCAAGAGGTCATCTGATCACACAGTTCAAACATCTAAAGTGAAGAAGCACTCCACATGCAAGCACTAGCCAGACCTCTGTCCTGAAGCCCATGCTATATGGCTAACTGTGTACCCACAAGAGGAGGAAAAGGAGTCCTCCCATCTCCCTACCTGGGCTGCAGCTAAGTTTTCTGCATCTTCCTTCTTACTTGTGGCTGGGAAGAACACAATGTTGTCGATGGTCTGGATGAGTTCCAGCTGCACAACACATTTAATCAACAGGGCAGCAAACAATTTTTGTTCTGGAAATTCTGTGAGGAAACCCCCCCCAATGCACATGCAAACAAAACATTATTTTGAATCCTTTAGAAGTTCTGTGACATTACAATGCTAAGGTAACATTAATAAGTATGAAGATAACCTCTACATAACACACTGAAAGGACAATGCTTTTTATACACAGGAACTATTTGCTAAAAGTTTAATCGATATTTAGAAGTGTTTACTCTTCATAATTTATAACAGTGAATATGTTCAAGTTGGTTTTACTACCAGTTTTCAGTAAGATTTAAATTATTCTTGACATAAATGTAATGAAAAAAAACTATAACTGCATTTGCCGTAAACTCATGTTTGAACTTTAGAAGTAATACAAGAACCCAGTGATGGCAAATCTTTCAGAGCTTCTACTGATACAAACAGCCTGCTGTGGCACTTGTGCCAGAGGTTTGCCACCGACCTATATCGTAAGAAAACAACAGGATCCAGATCTACCTGAGGCAAGAAGTAAGACAGTTAAGGATTTTTCTAACTGTGTGATATTATGGTTTAGCCACAGGATAGTTTTTACTTAGGCCTAAATTACTAGTTGTGACTAGTAATGGATTTCAAATGTATTCAACAGAAAAGATGTTATAAAAAGTTATGCTAAACACAGTACTACAAAAGTAACAAAAGTGCTCCCCATTCTGCCTTTCCCTGTTAGTTGTAATAGTTACATTCCTCTATCCTGAATAAAAATCCTCCACAGGGCAGTTCTGAACCCCCCAGCCTATAAGGACAACTTCACAGAACATTCATCATGACTGATCATGCCAATTAGTCAGATTAAAGAGGATTTGGCTACTGAGCTGCCAAGGTTGCTTGGCTGCACAGGCTTTGGTAGCGATGAGAAGGCCCCAGTGTCAAGGCTCACAGTGCAGGTGGCTGCCTAAGAGAAGGTGCCTGTTAGTCTTCGCACCATAGCTCTGGCACTGGTGACCTATACTTGTGCCACTTCTTTCTGCTAAAAAAGGAATTTCAACTTACAGAACCAGGAAAAGGGAACCAACTTATAGAAGTTAAATTTATTCTGAGGTCACCTCAAAGACTCTTTTTTAGATAATTTTTAGAAATGTGCTTCTGAGTAACACTTGATTCTTGCTGCTCAATTATGAATGCAAATCAAAATAAAACAAAAAGGCTACATGTCCCACAGCTGTCTTTTTTTTTCAATTGTCTTCTCTATCATTCTTTACTAGTCACAGCTGATGTAGTAGATTCACTCATTCCTTTCTAGTCAGAGAAACGTCTTCTTCTCTGGGGCAGAGACTCCTAGCAGTATCTAGACTCCGGAAGGAACTTAATGGTAGACAGGTGTCTAAAGAGATGTCATTTCACTGATCCAATGTGAGCAACTCACAGTAAGAGAACTTTCTGAGAGAACTTTCATCAGCACCCAGACACTGAGCAACTGAGCATGGTACATGACTATACTGAGACTACACTAGCACCATGTGCCTCTTTAAGAACCGATAATGATTCTACCTACAATCTCACTGGCAAAGACCAGCTATTTGGGGGAAAGATATATTTGGGCAAAATTTATTCATGACAAAGCCTTGATAGTACCAAGGTTTTAATGGGCAATGGCTTCAACAGATCATCAAAGAAGAAGGGAGCAAGTAAGTAGATTTCAACTATGTGGGGCTTTAGGTACTGAATCAAAAATAGATGGAATGTGGGTGTTTTTTCAAAGTCTACAGAGAGAGTGAGGCACCTGGCCTTCAGATAAGTGTGGCACTCAGATCTATGATGTCATTCTCTTCTCTCAGTAAAAAAAACTGAGACAGTGCTAGCCTCTTCATCAGACAGGGTAACTGAACCCTGCCCACCCAGCAAAAGGGTTTCTGGAACAGTAGTCATTTGTTCTTCCTCCAGCACCATCTACTCTGAGCAACCAATCTAGGATGAACCTTACCTAAAACACTTTGAGGGAGGAAATCAATGGAAGCCCTTGGCTCAGGGTGGTAAGGAACAGCACTTTTATTAGGAAAAGATACACGTCCCTGTAAGCCAGGTGAAAGCTTTCTCAAGTACGGTGATCAAATCACACAAAGCTGTGTATATAGTTCTGTCTGGGGGCTAAAGAACAGAAAATCCACTCTTCTCAGCATTCTCCAGGACAGACTGAAGCTGCAAAGGCTTTCTGTCTGAGCCATTCTGTTTTCTAAAGAACGAGAATAAAAATGGGGAAATGGACCACTCACCATACCTATCTCCCCTTTAAGGAGTTAGCAAGGTACAGCAACTGAAGCTAGAGGCAGTTTCCAAGTGGGACACAAAAACCTGTTTTCTCTCAACCACAACTGTAAGCACTCAGGATTAATAAAAGCTCCCTGAAAAAAATCAAATCAAAATGGATCAATGACCTAAATATAAGGATTAAAAGAATAAAAACCTCTTAGGAAATGACATGAGGTGAAATCTTCATGATCTTGAATTTGGCAATGAAATCTTAGTTGATACCAAAAGTATGACCAACAAAAGTGAGAGCTCATCAAAATTAACCTATCTTGGTGTGGTGGCACACACCTGTGATTCCAGTGCAAGGGAGGTGGAGGCAGGATGATTGCCATGAGTTCGAGGCCAGGCTCAGTCACATAGTCAAGGCTAGCATGAACTACACAATGAAACCCTGTCTCTAAATCAATCAATCAATCAATCAAACAAAAAAAAAACAAAAACTTATGTGCATCAGTGGATATTCTCAAAAATCAAGATGGCTTACGAATGGGAAAAAATATTTTCAAATAATATAACTGATAATGGTCTAAAGACATAGAACATGTGACCAGTCAACAAAAAGACAAATATAGTTAAAAACTGGCAAAGGACATGAATGGAAATTTCTCCAAAGAAGATATAAAAATGGTCAACCGGGCCACAGATTTAGGTTAGTGGTTCCAGTGCCTGCCTAGCACACACAAAATCCCTAGTCTGAACCCCAGTAACCACATACAACATTACTGGGCATGCTGATTCATGCCCACCAGCAATCAGTACCAAATACCACAATGCTGGGCGTGCTGGGTCACGCCTGTAATCCCAGCACTTGGGAGGCAGAGGCAGGAGGATTGCTGAGTTCAGGGCTTGCCTGGGCTACATAGGTCAGCCTGAACTACACAGTGAGACCCTGTCTCAAAAAATAAAAAAATAAAAATGGTCAACCAACACATCAAATTATGTTTAACATGACTAATTACTATGGAAATGCAAATCAAAGGTAAGATTTCATATCCACCAGTAAGGCTATCATTCAAAAAATAAAAAAGGAGTCGGCGTGGTGGCTCACGCCTGTAATCCCAGCACTCGGGAGGCAGAGGCAGGAGGATTGCTGAGTTCGAGGCTTGCCTGGGCTACCTAGTGAGCTCAGGGCCAGCCTGAACTACAAAGCAAGACCCTGTCTCAAAAAAAAAAAAAAAAAAAGGTGTTAGAAAAGATGTGGGAAAAAAACACAATTGTTAATCTAAACGAAGAAGAAAACTACTAGTGAAAAAAATTTTTGATGGTTTCTTATAAAATTAAATATAGTTACCATATTATCCTGTAATTATACTCCTAGATACATTTGCAAAGTAACTGGAAATGGGACTGAAATAGTAATATTTGTATATGTATGTTCATGACAGCACTAGTCACGACAACCAAAGGTGGGACAAATGCAATGTGTATCAGCAGGTAAGTGCACAAACAAAATATGGCACATATATACATACAATGGTTACTCACAAAAAGAATGAATTACTGATCAATACTGTAATGAAGGGAATCTTAAAAACATTATGTTATAAGAGGCCAGACACAAAAGGCCATACTGTATAGTTACCTTTATGTACAACATACAGAACAGCCTGCTCCTATACAGAGAAAGCACAATGGTGGGTGCCAGGGATGGGGAAGGGAAAAATTAAAACTGGTGGTTGTATGAATACCAAGTACTACTCAATAATTCACTTTAAAAAGAGTATGCTATGAATTTAATTTGAATTTTTAAAGTGTTTAAAGCTATCTTGTTCTGCCTATGGAGACGGTAGTTTTTCCTAGGAGTTATTTTCTTTAAGCTACTGAAATTGAACCAGTTTTTGGGGAAAAAAAAAAAGTGAGGTCTGAAGGTGGCTCAGGGCTCCCTCCAAGGGTTTGTGAGTGGACGGCAGTGCGGCAAGGCTTGCTCCTTCAGGATGGGAGCTCCCGCCTAGACAGCAAGGGTCCCTCACTATGTCCTTAGCAGACAGGCAAAAGAAGGCAGATTGGCCTGACCATTCCAGACAGAAACTGCGGCTGACATACAAAGGAGATGAGAAGGAATACCCATGCGTTCAGCACAAACCGTAACAAAATGGATCATGGATCAGGCTGATAATGCAGGAATCAGTAGAGTTCTTAGGAGAGAGCCCTATCTTTCAGATGTCCAAATTTGGGTAAACACAGGAAAGAGATGACTATAATATTGATTACAGCATATTCTTATTAATACAAGAAGCTTAAAATGTTCCTTACCTATACAAAACACACAATTTTTATTTATTGAAACAACTCACTTGCAGTAGATTTAGGTTTGCTGACTTCTTCATTCACAGTAGAGACAGAAACCAATGGTGCTTGCTGTCTAATATCTGTAGATCTGGGTTGAAAAGAATCATGTATATCCACAGATTTCTGTGATATTGTATCCTGATAAAATAAAATAATTCATTTTTAAACATGCTGAAAGGTTGAAAAAATTTTCTAGTATACTGTTCTAAAACATCCTATCTCTATAAAAGCAACATCCCATACATAGTGATTATACACGTTATTTATTTTAAATTAATTAAGCCTGGATAAAGCTGACCATCTTTAAGAGAAAAGCTTCCTTTTTGACCCGCAGAGAGCAAAGGCCTGATAAAACAGCAACAAAGTGCTGAGCTGTATTGCACAGAAAAACTGGTCAGAAATACCCATGGGTATTCACCATGCCCTACACAGAATATGCATTTGTCAGCATTGGTGGGAGATGTCAAAAACTGTATGTAAGTTGACTCTTGGGAAATTATGCAAAGGCAGTTTAGAAAAGGTTCTTCTGTCACCCAAGAAAGCAGGGATCAGAAAGATCAGTGTGAGGGTAACTGCTGTAAAGGGGAAGGGAGCAGTAGAGTCCACACATCCATGTGAGAATCTGGATCCAGCATTATTAGAATGTAGAACCCTGGAAAAGTGATTTATCTCTTAAAGCTGGTCTGAAAACAGATTAAGAACTAAGTACAGTAGCGCAGTGTCAGACAGACAGGAATTGGAAGCTGACATGAGTGCTACAGGTCTGGCTTATTCTGTGCTGACAGTACAGCACGGTCAGGGAGAAAAGCCAATCAGTCTCAGGACAGCACTCAGCTCCTGTTTCTTTGACACAAGTAGCTTTCCCAGGTTGACGAAAGAAAGACAGGCCTGTGTTCCCAGAAAGAGTAATAAATCAAACAGATTTTATGTCCAGTTTTGGGTAAGATACGGAAACATGAACCATACCTGTTCCACAAACTCTTAGATTAAATATACAAACATTTAAAAGTAGTAACGTATTGTACCCATCTAAAGCTGTATTATTATTTTTATACATTTTTTTTTTTGAGACAGGGCAGCTTTATAGTTCAGGCTGGCCCTGAGTTCACTATGTAGCCCAGGCAAGCCTTGAACTCAGCAATCCTCCTGCTTCTGCCTCCCAAGTGCTGGGATTACAGGTGTGAGATACCACACCTGGCTATTATTTTTAAATTTTATTTTAATATTTATTTATTTATGCATGTATTTATTTGAGACAGGGTCTCACTTTCTAGTTCAGGCTGGCCCTGAGCTCACTATGTAGCCTAGGCAAGCCTTGAACTCACAGAAATCCTCCTGCCTCTACCTCTCAAGTGCTGGGATTACAGCTTTGTGGGGTGTGGCACTGATTGCACCATATCACTGTATGTGGTTACCGGATGGACCACGGGTCTTGCTCTTGTTAGGCAGGTGCTGGAACCACTGAGCTAAATCTCCGGCTCTTGGCTATTATTTTTTATAAATTTTTCTTTTTAAACAAAGAGGAAGATTTGAGTAAAACCTGTGTGACTCCAATATGTATTTGATGATGACAGCTTAATACATTTTTAAAATAAATACTTACATGGAAGAATGCTTATAGTAAAACTTCAAAATACTGTAATCTTTTAGGGGAATGTTTAGTATGAAAAAAGTGTAAATTTTTTTTTTTTTTTTTTTTTGAGGCAGGGTCTCGCTTTGTAGTTCAGGCTGGTTCTGAGCTCACTATGTAGCCCAGGCAAGCCGCCGCGAACTCAGCAATCCTCCTGTCTCTGCCTCCCGAGTGCTGCGAGGACAGGCGTGAGCCACCACGCCTGGCACTGTGGTATGTGGTACTGATTGCTGGTGGGCGTGAGTCTCCACGCCCAGCATTGTATGTGGTTTCTCAATTTTTCTGACTAATCAATATAGACAAGGACAATTTTTGGTAATCTTTGCCTTTTAGAAGAGCTCTGCATCGGAAACAGTATGTCCACCCTTCCCCTTTAAAAAAGGATTGTTCAGGAAACGCAAATCAAAACTACACTGAGATTCCTTCTTGCTCCACTCAGAATGGTTCTATCAGGAATACAAAGAAATAACACTAGTGAGGGTGGTGGGGGGAGTTTTTACACTGTTAGTAGGAATGTAAAGCCACTATAAAAATCAGCATAGAGGTTCCTCAAAGAAAATGGATGGATCTGGAGACACATTGAGTAAAATAAGCCAGACTAAGAAAAACAAGTATCATATGTTGTCCCTAATATATGAAATCAAAACAAGATGACAAGAAAGTAGAAGGGAGAATATTAATATACAAGAGGAAGAGAATGGGGCAGGAGGGGATTAAGAGTCAATAACAGGGAAGATGAACAGGAGCAAAACATACATACTGAACCCCAACAAATGGACAAGGGAAGGGACTGGGGAGGTAAGATCAACATATGTTAAGTGCATGTATGAATCTGCAAAATGAAACCTATCAATCTGTAACACAAATTCTTTAAAATAACTGTCTAGAGAAAAAAAAGTCCCTATAAAAGAAATCTGTATACTGACTGCTGTGGCGATGTAGTTTTTTGTTCTTTCATTCCCCCCCCCACTCCTTCTCTCCCTCCCTCCCTTTCTTGAGATAGTGTCTCAGTGTTTAGGCTGGCCTTGAACTCACTGTGCAGCACAGCGTATTTGCCAATCCTCCTGCCTCAGCCTCTGGACTGCTGAGGTTGAAGGTGTGTACCAACACTCCTGGCTGATGTGTAGGTATTTTCTAGACAGTCTAAATACAAAAAGTGTCCACACAATTTTTAAAAACTATAAAATAATAAATGTATAGAGATGAGATATATGCTACATATTAATACCAGTGATGGGGCTGGGCTGGGGATGTTATATAAAAAGGGACTAGTAGTTCTTATTATAGTATTTTATTTATATATATATATTTTTTTATTTTACAGTGATAGGGTATTTGGAAATGGCAATGAAGACAACACCACAATTTATTGGCAAAAATCTAAGCATGGAGGTGAGAAAGACAAAGAAATCAGGGTTAAAGACAAGGTGGTTAATTAGAAGTGGAAGCTTCAGAAACAAACAGCTGAGGAGACCAGGGGGTAGGTTGTGGTGCTGTGATGCTCTGAGGTTGAGCCAGACTACAAGCTGCCTGCACCTGTGCTCAGCACTCTGGATCCAGGACCAGGCAGTTACACCACTGCCCTCACCTGAATTATTGTGTGGGTTTCACCATGAGTCTTACACAGAAGACAAGGTGCTTGCTGAAGGGCAGAGAACTAGCCGTACAGAGCCAGGATTTCATTTGGGCAGATAGTAAACCCCAAACTGCAAACTCTACTCTGTTTAGCTGTAAGAGCAACTCACAAAGACATCCATGCTCATTCTGGACTTGTAACAGGATGTCCTAAGAAGTGTAAGATCTCTGATGAATGGACAGCTTCAGCAGCTCAGAATCACAAAATAATGCAAGTCCCACAAATCAGATGTAAAAAAAATTCAGAATGCTATTTTTTTTAAAATCTAAGTTTGAATTTGACAATTAGGAAATTTAAAAGTGATAGGAGACATATCCAGTCTGTGGGCATTACTCTGCTACCTATGATCTCATGTTTAAAATTCAGGACATTACCGCTGGGCGTGGTGGCTGTAATCCCAGCACTCGGGAGGCAGAGACAGGAGGATTGCTGAGTTCGAAGCTTGCCTGGGCTACATAGTGAGCTCAGGGCCAGCCTGGACTACAAAGCGAGACCCTGTCTCAAAAACAAAACAAAACAAAACAAAATTTCAGGACATTACTAGAAAACAGTAGAAATTTAAATGAGGTAAGGTAAGATAAGGTAACAGTATTTTTCAATGACAAATTTCTAGTTGCTAGTTACTATGGTTATATAAGATCCCCCCAAATAAATATTATAAAAATATTAAGGATTAAAAGGACATGTTATCTACATGATACTTTCAAAGAATTTATAAAACTCTATAGGGGAAAGGGGAGTGACACCCAGCGCTCATGAGGCAGACAGAGGGAGGAGGATTTCTCAATTTGAGGCTTGCCTAGGCTACATAGTGAGCCCAGGGCCAGTATGAACTACAAAGCGAGACCCTGTCTCAAAAACAAAAAAACAAACAGAATTTGACTCATGGTAAAATTACTTATCATAATTTAAAATATGCTTTATTTTACTTACCAACTGTTTTTCACTCACAGGAGACGGGGGTGGGGGAGCAATTTCTTCAGAAGTAGGACGCCAGGTCAGGAGCCTTTAAGACACCAAAATCACTAGTCACCATGGGTGCCATCCCATATGTAAAAGATTGTGAAACAATGACATTTCACTTTTTACTACTGCTAAAAGCAATTTGCTGAAAAGAAAAACTAATAAAATGTTCATGATATGTGCTTCTAGAAAACAGTAAAGAAACATTTCATATACAGTAGTACTTTAGTTCATGAATTTAATTCTTTGTACAATTCTGGTTGCAAACTAAATTGGGTAAGAACTGAACCTGTAGAGTTAAAAATACAGGCATCAGACAAAACTATGTACAGATCATCCATCCCTAGGGTTGACAGGGGCAGTAAATTCAATCTGTTTAACCAATAATTCAAGTGCTATCAGAGTAATTTAGCTAAACTGTTAATTTCTCCAATATGAAAACTATGTAATATAAAAATATTGGTGGGGCTGGGGATTTAGCTCAGTGGTTCCAGCATCTGCTTCGCAAGTGCAAAATCCTAAATTCAATTACTCAGTACCACATATCACAATGCTGGGCATTGTGACTCACACCTGTAATCTCAGTACTCAAGAAGCAGAGGCAGGAGGACTGCTGTGAGTTCAAGGCTTAACTGGACTACATAGTGAGCTCAGGGCAGGCCTGAATTGCAAAGTGAGACCCTGACTCAAAAAAAAAAAAAAGGCAGTTTAAAAATATAAGTGTAAAAGTCATAAAAATCTTACGCATGTGGGATTGTGGTTTTGAAGATATCCAGGGTGCAGTTACAAGTTTTATCCCAGATTTCTAGGGTAAATTTTTCACCATTCAGAATAACAACATTCTCTAAGCAATTTGTACCAGATCTTGCTAACTGTTCATTGTCTAGAAAAGAAAAGAGCAATTCACTTATGTATTGCCGGAGTCACATGTAATATTCTATGTAAAATAGCTAGTACAGACCTACCTTGCTGCACACACCAATATAGCTGGGCAAAAATATCATCCAAAAGCACATCACTGAGCACTTCTAAATATTGGGTAAAGACATCACAAATCGCATAAAGTGCATGATTACAAGTTGTTGTCATCCATTCAGCTTTCTAGGGGAAAATAAGTTAATGTATTGAGATCATACTATTCAGCAACTACAACAATTAAAAGAGAAATGTATTTGAACATTTAAAACATTAGACTGCTTGTTTCCTTGAGAGAACTTTCTATAAAACACTGTATTCACCAACGTAGTATTTTTTTCTTTTAGTACTGGGGATCAAACTCAGAACCTTGCACCTGGTCAGGCAGGCACTGTGTAGTGCAGCTAACTCCCTGGCTCCACCAACTTAATATTTGATATTACCACACATGAAAATATTTAGCTATTTTCTGTACTGTTTATTAAAAAAGAACACTACTAGATTTTGTGAAATAGGAAATACTCAAAGGGAATGTGGTAGGGGAAAGTAATGAGGGGAAAGAATAAATATGATTTGAAAAGAAAAAGAAAATACATGTATATAGGGGGTGGGGAGTTGTGGCTAAGTAGGGATATGGGTAAAAATGAGAATTAACTTGTGTCATATACTGGTACAAATTCCCCAATGTTGTGTGTAATTGTGAGCTGTATATAAAATGTACCAATAAAGAATTCAATTAAAAAAATAAAATGTACCAATAAAGAATTCAATTAAAAAAACACTACAGCAATGCTGATGTAACAGTGACTTTTGAAACAGTGTTACAATAACAGCTGTCTTTGCTTTAGAATACAAAGAACAAGGAAATGAAGAAAAATAAAAATCTTACCCAAGTGGGAGTAGTACAAATTTGAAAAAAACCTGATTCTATTTTTTTTCTTTTTTTTGAGATAGGGTCTCGCTGTGTAGTTCAGGCTGGCCCTGAGCTCCCTATGAAGGCAAGCCTCGAACTCAGCAATCCACTGTCTCTGCCTCCCGAGTGCTGGGATTACAGGTGTGAGTCACCACGCCCAGCGAAAAAAACCTGATTCTTTAAAAATTTTATTAATATATTAGACATTAAAAACAACAGGAAGTCCTTGCAAATGAACATCTGGAAATGTTCAAGGGAGAAGAGGAACAAGGGAGGGGAGGTGGGGGAAAAGAAAGGAGGGAAAGAAAACAAGTATCGGAAAAGAGGAAAAAATGGAAACAGACTTTGTAATTGGAGAATGGTAGTAGGGTTGACAGACATCTCGATATAACTTACATTATATATTAAGGTAGAATAATGAGGCAAAATATATTTTCAACAACTGTTGGTATGGGTATTCATTTGTAAACTGATTCTTCAAGTATGGTTTACTTCAAAACACCATTAAGGAAATTTATATAAAGTAAGTATAATTTCATTTTTTTCAAACACATAAAGCACAATAATAAAAGTCTGTATTTAATTATGCTACATAAACAAAATGGTCAATCTCCAGTGCTCTCTCAAGGCTGCCTGCAATGCAAACAACTGGTTCATAGTAAAATAAACTAAAAAAAATTTTTTTTTTTGAGACAGGGTCTAGCTTTGTAGTTCAGGCTGGCTCTGAGCTCACTATGTAGCCCAAGCAAGCTTCAAACTCAGCAATCCTCCTGTCTCTGCCTCCCGAGTGCTGGGACTGCAGGTGTGAGCCACCATGCCCAGCACTGTGGTATGTGGTATTGATTGCTGGTGGGCATGAGTCACCACGCCCAGCATTGTATGGGGTTACTGGGGATCGAACTTAGGACCTTGCGCTTGCGAGGCAGGTGCCAGAACCACTGAGCTAACTCTCCAGCCCAAAATAAACTAAAATTAAAAAAAAAATTTACTTTGTATTATTTACTCAATTCAGAATGAGAAGTCAACTATATAATACTAAGTAAGTGATATTTTATAGTTCTGGTATTTTATTATGCTAACTAAAAACTGTTCTCTTACCTCTGTTTGTTGTTCTGGCAATTTCATATTGTCAAAGATTCTGAAAACAATTCTAAATAAATCTTGCCACCAGTGTTTTTCATATGTGTGGCCATATGTTTTCATTATTTCAAACATTACTGTTAAACCCCTACAATGATGAAAATATAATTAGGAAAACTACAATATAAGAGAATGTCCCTTTCCTAAGATAGTTCTTACAATTTATAAAGCTGCTAAAACACAAGATTTTCAACTAGACTTTAACTGATACATAATACTATGTTTTGTTTTAAGAAGTTTAAATTGTAAAACAGGTTTTTTCAGAATACACCGTTCCGGAATAAGTCCAAAGGCCTTGGCCCAATATTTGCTTTTTACTTTTACGCATATCACTACAGCACTTTAAAACTAAACAAAATTGCAGGTTGAAAAACATCATTTGGGTCAATATTAACTTTGTGGCTCTATGACCAAGGAATAAGTGCATTCATAGCAAATTAAGAACACACAACAGTTAAGATTTTGAGAAATCTCTTTTCAAATGGCTATGAGAAATTTAGCAACTACTATAAACCTTGATCATATAATATTATTTCTGAAACTTATCTACTGAAGTGTAAGGTCCATAAGGGGAGGGTCTGCATTTACCCTGCTTTCTGTTGTATAAGAGCAGTGCACATTACCTACACTATTTGTGAAAGAAACTGCTTAGCGTCACACTGACTAGCTTTTTTTTTTTCACTTTGTAGTTCAGGCTGGCTCTGAGCTCACTATGTAGCCTAGGTAAGCCTCGAATTCAGCAATCCTCCTGTCTCTGCCTCCCGAGTGCTGGGATTATAGGCGTGAGCCACCACGCCTGGCACTGTGATATGTGGTATTGATTGCTGGTGGGTGTGAGTCTCCACACCCAGCATTGTATGCGGTTATCTAGATCGTGGGGATCTTGAACTAAGGACCTGGCGGTTGTGAGGCAGGCGCCAGAACCACTGAGCTAAATCTCTAGCCCAATTTTTTTTTTCTTTTGAGATAGGATCTTACTAAATTGCTAAACTACCAAGAATGGACTTTAACTGGCAATCCTCCTGTCTCAGTTTTCCAGAGTGCTGGTATTATACACATGCACCATGAAACATTGCTGGGAATAAATACATTTTTGAAAGTTGTTTTGAATAGACCGTTGTTATTCAAAAACTGTCACTGACAATTTTTAAATGTTTTTTACTCAAAACTACCAAGTATGTGCATTTAAAAACTTTATCACTTACTAAGAAATGAATTTTCCCACTAACCTCAGTTTCAATGTATGAAGAAACAGAGTGATTAAAGCAGTAACTAAAATTAAGAATAAATAATCAAGTTTTAAGGAAAGGGTTTTTTTTTGCTCTATTTAATATTTTAAAATTATATTAATAGACTTTGTAACCTGCCTAATAATTGCTATATTCAATGAAATATAAACCTTATGGTATTTTACCATGAAATTTTGTTAACGTCAAAATATATCCTTCAAAACTTGAATTTCAAATACTGATTGTTACCTGGTTCTTACATCTAATTTGCATCTATTGATGATACAGGATAACTCAAAGAGAATTGGGAACCATCCTCTCACCCACACTCTGTCTTCAGGTGCCACATTCATATCATCACTTGTGTACTCTTTGAAAGCCTTCAAGAAGAAAGGCAAGATTATTAAAAGCCAAACAAAACACCTGTATGTGCAGCCTACTATTTCTCAAGAAAAAATGTTGAATGCTTTACCAATCAAAAGCTATCAATTTAATCACAATAATAATAAAAGATGAAAACTGTAACTGTCTATGAAGAACACTGAACTAAAATGCAAAAATTGGCTTTACCTTCAACTGTCACCAGTTCTCTGCATTATTAACTGCTAAATTCGGGTTCCCACTTATCATTTAAATAATTCTGGGAGCATGCACAAACATTATCCACACTGTGAAGGTGGTCAAATGAGTTGATGTATGAAAAAGTACTAGGTATTCCGCAAGTCTGTGTCAGCACAAAGTAAAATCTTATTACCAAATCTATGATGCATCATTTTTCCTTATGATGCTTATAAAGGAAAATTCAGACATTCCAGTTAAAATCAGTAGCCAGATTGTCAAGTCAACCTTTTATTTTAGAGCTTAAACCTGAATTCATCTATATTCAGTTTACTTCAGTGCTGAAGAATACAGGCAAATAAATAGCTGTGCAGGGAATGATAAAAACAAAGGTCTAGGATTTAAATCCTGGCTTTCCTTTACCAGCTCTGCAACTGTGGTCATATACGAAAACTTCTCTGTGCCTTAGTTTCCTTATTTTGTGTAGTAATATAACACTACCTGTTCCATTAAGTTGTGAAAAACATGGAACAAGCGAATACATATGAAAAATATTCAGAATAATGTTCGATACCTTTAATAATTGTTACTTATAATCACTAATTACCATAATTTAGATTCAAGTTCAGATTATTTTTGAGGTCATTGCTGCTATGCTCTCAATTCTAAACAAACTTAGATTTCAGATTGGAAATAAAATACTGAGTAAAATTTTGTTTACTAAATGACGCTATACCTGAGGTCTATCAGACACATATTTTGCACAATGGCGAATAAGTCGAATTGCTTCCATACTTGTGTCAGGAAAAGCTGCATTGCATGCAAATTCAGATAAACACTTCACTGCATCCTGGAAAGAATCAATGGTCGCTGGGAAGTGTTTTTCAAATACAAGGGCTAAAACAGAGAAAAATAGATCAACATAACTAAAAATTTTTCATTATTCCTAATTGTACCCAAAATATGGACACCCCTAGATGTAATGGACATTCTTTATAGGTTGTTAAGGCTTATGATATCCAAGAAAGATGGGAGTTCAAATGTGTCTCTATCGCTCACTCGCTTGTCCTATGTAGTGAGGTAAATGATACATAAATGTTTAATCTAACAGCACCTAAAAAGTAACAGGTATACAGTAAACTGAATCAACTTTTGTTGAATATGTAAAATCACTTATCCTTTTGTGTCTGTTTTTTAATCTATAAAATATAGTAATTGCATAAGACAATTATAAACACTATATAAATATTTTAAGTTCTTAAAATAATAACTCAAATAACAATAAGTGATGTCATGACTCCTGGTGTTGATACTGGTTATCATTACCAACTTCTATACAGGATTAACTTACATCCTTAAGACTCCTTTAAAGTCAAAGAAGGCAGTACAATGTATTCATGAAAAAAAAAAAAAAAAAACCTCTGCTTTGCCAGGTGTGGTGCCTCACGCCTGTAATCCCAGCACTTGGGGATCCTCCTGCAAGAGGCAGGAGGATTGCTGTGAGTTCCAGGCTCACCTGGGGTATGTAGTGAGCTCAGGGTCAGCCTGAACTACAAAGCAAGACCCTGTCTCAGCAAAAACAAAACAAAACAAAAAACCAAAAAATCCTCTGCCTTACCATTTGTCACTATAGAGCTATAGGCCAAGTTTGGTAAACTTAAGCCTATAATAGACCCAAAATTTTACTATACCTGAATTATCATCTGAACACATTTGTTTTTTTGTTTGCTTTTTTTGCAGTACTAGGGATTAAGCTCATCTCATGATCTTATGCTTGCAAGACAGGTGGCAGCACCAGAGCTATAAATCCCCAGCCCCACTTGTTTTTTTTTTTTTTACTTGAAATACAATTAAAAAAACTACTCACTGACAATGTGGCCTGTTGTTTGAAATGCAAGCTCCACAATGCTTTCATCTTGATCAGATGCTGCTAAATGAAATACAGAGAAAATGTTCTTCCATCCAGACCGAATGTTAGCAGCTTGAGAATTAACCATCTGTGCTATACACCGTACAACCATATCTCGAATTGTTGGAGACCTAAAATATTAATATAAATGCTTGGATGTGCATAAAGATAAAATTCTCCAGGTTCTCCTCCCCTTCTATTTTTTCCTGTGCCATGGAAAATAATAAGGTTTTACTGATATTAAGCCATTCAACAAACAGAGTACCTGTTCCGTTTCATTATATGCTCAAAAGGTCTTAAGAAATCCTTCTGGAATCTGAAATTTGCAAGCTCCCCTTTCTCTAAAAACTTCATTGACAACTGCCTCAAGGAGTCTACTGCAAAAATAGCTACATCTTCATTAGGATTACAGCCAACCTGTAATGGCAACAAAATAATGAAATAATAATGTCAGTGGTTGGAAATCTACAATTCTTTTATTGTCTTAGAAAAAAATTAGTAACAGAGGTAGGAAAATTCTGATTCTTCTTGATATGTTAAAAATATTTCTGAACAAAGAAATAAGTATTTCAAATTCTGAAAACCATGAATAATCTTTTTAAAGAACAAAATATAAAGAGTTTCCAAATTATGAAAAAGAATGCAAGTGCTTGAGAGAAAAAAAGGCTTCAATTAGATATGGAAATTTTAAACAGAAAAACATAAATGTAAACAAACACTGTATTTATTCACATACCTTATTAAAATGATCTCCAATAACTTCCCAAATCCGAGACCACTGCAATCTTATTCTTCCCATGTTGTAGTATGATATTTCTACTATCTTTTGCAGACTAAACATTCGTGGGTGTGTAGTGGAAAGCAATTCATCCATGGACACAGCACAGAGCCAACGGACAAAATCCACTATAACATAAATACATTTGCAGTTTTTCAACTTTAAAGTTTATTAGCCAAAAGGCCAGTGTGTAAATAGAATAAATATACATACTTACCAATAGCATTTCCATCTAGCCTTGTAGATCCTGTAAATATTCTAGGAAAAATAAAATACGTTTTGAAAATTTATAAAGTCTCACTTCTGTTAATTCAAAAGAAAGTAGCCTGAGGTATGACTATTTTTATCTGTTTTAAGCAAACCAAAAAATCAGGCTGTTGAATGATTTTCAACATATAGTTTAACAACAAGAATACTATAGTTTGAAAACCTCTCCCTCCCATATCCAAATGTATCACTTTGGACTCAGTGTTACCTGAGTAACTGTATACTGTTGGTATTTCATTTAGTAAATATACAAATACCAGACCATATAAGGTTCTAGAAAAAGGAAAATATTATTTTGCAAAACCAATGAGTGTATACTGCCAAAAAGATTTTCCAATTCTTCCTATGTAGTAACATTAAGCAAGTTTTTTAAAAAATTAAAATTTATATTAGTAATGTACATTTGATTAGAAAATTCATTTGTAATTCATTCGAAGTTTTTATATATGGAAACAAACGTGTACATAGGGGCAGGGGAGTTGTAGGGTGGATAGGGAAGGGGAAAAATTAGAATTAAGTCATGTCATATACTGGTACAAATTCTCAATGTGGAATGCAATTGTGATGTGTGTGTGTGTGTGTATGCATATATATATATATATATATATATATATATAATGTACCAATTAAAAAGTGATTTATATAAACTTGCAAATGGTCTCAATTTAACCAAATGGCCAAACCACTTCCCTTAGAATTTTAAAGTTAAGCTATACTACCTAGCTTTCTTTATGGAACTTTAATCTGTTTCAGTTTCATAAAAAATTTCAGCATACACATATATTGCTTTCCTTTTCTTTATTTTTTTGAGATAGGGTCTTGCTGTGTCATGCAGGCTGGTTTGAAACTCATTATGTAGCCCAGGCTGGACATGAACTCCTGGCAATACTCCTCTATCAGCTTCCTGAGCACTGGGCTTACAAGTGTGCGCCCTTGTAATTTTCACCAAGGCTCTTTCTTTCTTTCTTTTTCTACAGAACCGGGGATGGAACTCTGGCCCTTGTGCTTCCAAGGTAGGTGCAGTACCACTTGAGCTAAATCCCTGGCCCAAAAAGGCTCTTTTTTTATTTTGAGACAGGGTCTTTTAGTTCAGGCTGGTCCTGAGCTTACTATGTAGCCCAGGCAAGCCTCGACCTCAGCAATCCTCCTGTCTCTGCCTCCCGAGTGCTGGGATTACAGGCATTGAGCCACCACGCCTGGCACTGTGGTATGTGGTATTGATGGCTGGTGGGCATGAGTCACCACACCCAGCATTGTATGTGGTTACCAGGATCAAACTCAGGACCTTGGGCTTGAGAGGCAGGCGCTAGAACCACTGAGCTAAATCTCCGGCCCAGGCTCTGTCTTTTTTAAAGTCTGAATTTTGACCCACATTCCAAGTCTATAACCAAGGGTTTGAACTAAGTAAGCTTGTATAGGTTGCACAATATTCCTCACTTTAAAATGCATACAACAGGATTTGTATGATAAAAAGAAAACCTTAAAGCAGGAATAGGTCAAATGGTAAATTGAAAAATAGTAATAACAGTTAATAGCTACCAACCACATTATTCTATGTGCTTTACATGTGTCCACTATTTAATAATCAAAGATATCCTAGGCATATACTATTATAACCCTACTTTTTTAAAAACAGAAACTGGAACTAAATGATATTTAATAACATCTTCAAAAGACAGATGTACACCCTTGTTCATAGCAGCTCAGTTCGTGATAGCTCAATCTTGGAAACAACTGGAGAGTGGATAAAGAAGATGTGGTTTTTTTATAAGATGGAGTATTACTCTGCCATAAAGAATGACAAGATTGATCCATTTAGGTGCAAATGGAGACACGTAGAGGATATACTAGTAAGTGAAATCAATAGATCACAGATAGACAAATTCCGGATCTTCTCTTTGGCATGAACACCTGTAGACGCAAATGAGCTCTAGAAAGTATGACAGCTTTTAAAGAGTGGGAAATTTCCATAGGAAGTTTGGTGTGGGAATGTGATGAGGGGATGGAATAAATATGATACAGAAAGAATATAAAAGAGCATGTATAAAGGGGTTGAGGAGGTGTGGGTGGGTAGGGATATGGGTAAAAATGAGAATTAACTTGTGTCATATACTGGTACAAATTCCCCAATGTTATATGTGATTTTGAGATGTATATAAGTTGCACCAATAAAGAATTCAATTAAAAAAAATCACAGAACTTGTAAGTGCCAGAGCCAAGATTCAAATAAGGACAGTCTACCTCTTAACCACTTTTCTACATTTTTTCTTAGTTACCTCAACAAAACATGTACTAAGTATTTTAAATATATTGTAAAGAGCAAAATAAAGACTGATATAGGAAGTAGGGAGACAGATGTTTCTCAAATAGGGAAGGAAATGAAGAGAGATGGGAGGGTGAGGAGGGCAAGAGGAAGAAAAATGGAATCAAGATGTGTTAAGTCCATGTACCAACTTGACACAAGGAATGCAAACACTATGTACTGCAAAAGTGTTCATATTCAAAGAATATATATATATATATATATATATATATATATATATATATATATATGCTCACATATATATAAAACTGCATTTCCGGGCTGGAGATTTAGATCAGTGGTTCAGGCACCTGCCTAACAAGTGCATGGGCCCTGGTTTGATCCCTGGTAACCATGTACAAGAATACCAGGTACCACATACCACAATGCAGGGCATGGTGGCTCATGCCTGTGACCCCAACACTCAGAAGGCAGAGGCAGGATTACTGAGTTTGAAGCTTGCCTGGGCTACATAGTGAGCTCAGGGCCAGCCTGAACTATACAACTAGATCTTGTCTCAAAAAAAAAAAAAAAATCACTGCCACCACAACAAAAACTGCATTTCCAATTTTTCTCTACTACCAGTCTGAATATTTTTATATATGTATTTAACTTCAATGTCCTTGTAAGTCTTCTGGCAGTAACAAAAATAATAAACTTAAAATATGATTAAAATCTGAGCTCCTGTTAAAGAAAATCTTAAGATTTTCAGTACTGTTCTTGTTGGCAAAATGAATCAATTATTCAAAAATCTGGAGAAGATAGTACCTGGTAAGAAAATCAAGAGTAAGGTCCCATTTAATCCAGTAGCAGACTGGACTAAGAAATTTAAAATATGCAAAGGTCTCACATGAACAAAAATGAAAACTGTACCTTCAACTATACAAATGTGATCAAATTTTCTCCAGTTACAGATGTTCTCATAGAAAACAAAGATTATAAAACAACCACATCATAAATAGTTGACATTAAAAGTATAGTAGAAGCAAAAGAAAAAGGCACAAAAAAAGGTTTATTTTTAATTGAGAATAAAGCAAATGGTAACTGTGGAGGGGTTAAGAGTAGATTAGGAAGAGGGATTATATCAAACCACCTGGGGTCCTTGAAAAACTTGCAAAAAAAGAGGATCCTTCTGAAGGTCAACACCATCAATGAGAAATTACACTACAGGCCTCATTCTTCTCCTAGGATAGAAGGTCAAGGTCTGGGTCCAGCCCCTCCCTTGAATGCAGTAATTACAAAATCCCCAGATAAAGGACCTTGAACCACACAGAGGAGTCTCCTGACAAGAAAGCCCTCTAGGGCTTGATTCCTCATTGGTGGCCCTATTTTTGAACCCACCCACCTTGTGATTTTGGTCTCTAAAATTCCCCTGGAAGAAGTGATCCTTGGGTTACCCACTTTCCAGGTTCCCCCTTCTGTCTCTCTTAAGGCAGAAGCTTTCTCTCTCAGTAAAATTTTCCTACTCAAAAAAACAAACAGACAAAAACCAAAACAAAACAAAAAAAACAACCATATGGGAAGGAAGCAATCAGTTCCAAAGGTCATGAAATGGCAGAGAATGAAGGCAACAAAGACCAAGAACTATCAGCAGCAGTGAGAAAGATGCTACAGACTGGAGGTGCTAAAAGGGAGGAAGAATATATCCTGGGAAAAGGGTAAACAAATTCCTCTTCATTTTGGCAGCCTCTGAGGAGTCACTCTCTTTCTAGCAAGGCTAATCTAAAGACAATCCATGAGGGAAAGCACAGCAGTCTATGGAACCACATAAAGTTAAGCCTTCATATACTAAGACAGGAGAACAGAATTAAGTTTCACAAACTCAGTCTATGAAATGGATTCCACACTCCCACTATGAAGCAAAGGACAAAAGCATGCGAAGTCTTGTTTGCTAATATTAAAAGACGTTGCCTACAAAGTATGAGGAGGGGAGAAAAAAGATAACTGCTTCCTCCATATCATAATATCAATGTAAAAGAAATGCTAGCAAATTTTCTAAAAATAAACTTTTAAACTATGCAAGAGCTAGATGACCTGAATTACTATAACTACATAAAGTATGCACAATTACTGTATAATTAAAGTTTACTGGAAGTAACATTTATTTGTTAGGATTAACTCAAAGATTTCTATAAACAAAACCAGTTGGGATGAACTGTACATATTTTCTAGTAGATGACAAGGTCCCAAAGTATAAGATGGGCTTGTACAAGTTACATTTAGTATGTTCTATCCCTTACACAATTTATCAACATTTATGAAACAGGTCTAGTTAACAGTGCCTAGAATCCTATCCTTGCAATGCTGGAGGATCTGGTACTACCAGATTAATGTGTCTTAATATTCTTCCAAATTCTAATGGTACAAAATTCCTACTATAAAAGTGGAGATACTTAGAATTTTTTGTCATCTTGAAGACTTCAGCAGAATCCCATTTTTTCTTTGTCCACTAAGAAACAAGCAATAAAGAATTAACATGGAATTATTTAATTTCTCTTGCTTAGTTCCTAAATTTGTAGTAACAGAATACAGTATGAAAAACAACAGACCTAAGGACAGAAGAATGACCTTGTTTGCTGGACAAGGATAGAACTAACCAGAATAATGCCAGATAATATTCTCACTATTGTCTTGACTTATAGTATTAATTCACTGAGTTAGTTAATGGCCAGAGTAGGTACATAACATATGAAAATAAACTTAGGATTGAGAAAGGAAATCAGAAACAATGAGAAAATGAAATATGCAACAGAAGAATATAATCTTACAATAAGTCAAGGATGTAACTTTCAAGTCTTTCACTAACACTTCTTTAAGTTTTGCTTAAGACTGGACAATAGATTTATGTTTTTAGAAATGCAGTGGATCCTCAAATTATGACCAGCCTCACATACAAACAACTTGGGTGAATTAGATTAAAAGATTTATCTGTCTTCTCTTTTCTATGGCTTGTACCCACATAAACATCCAGATCTCAATTATATTGACTTACAACCAACACGAGTTAAAATCAACCTTTAGGAACCAACTGAGTTCTTGAGACAAGGGTCCACTGTATCTGGTGATAACAAGCTTGAGAAGACAAAATACTAATATCAAAGCGAGATATGTGCATCCATGTTCATAGCAGCTCAGTTCGTGATACCTAAATCTTGGAAACGGCTCTTGGAAACAACCCAAATTCCCATCAAATGGAAACTAGATAAAGAAGCTGTGTTTTTAAAAAAATATATAAAATGGAGTATTACTCTGTCATAAAGAAAGATAAGTCTGAATCATTTATATTCAAATGGATGTACCTTGATGACATACTCATAAGTGAAATAAATAGATCACAGATGTGTAAATACTGTCTCTTTGGTATGAGAATCTGAAGATGCAAATGAGTTCTACAATGTATGACAGATACTGTGAAATAGAAAATATTTAAAGGGAAAAGGGTAGGAGTAGGTAATGAGGGCAAGAACAAATATGATGTTAAAAGAAAGCATATGTATTATAAGGGGTGGGAGAGGGGTGTAGGGTGGGTAGAGACATGGGTAAAAATGAGAATTAACTCATATCATATATTGGTACAAATTCCCAATGTGGAGTGTGATTGTGATGTGTCTATAAAATGTACCAATACAGAATTCAATTAAAAAAAAACTTGTGCTAAACAATACATGAAATAGAATAAAGAAGGAGGCATGTAATTTGCTCAAATGGGTGACATATTCCCTAATAACAAATAATGGACAACAGAAAAAATCAGAACTGGGTGTGATCATATAAAGTATATTATAGAAAAAGAAGATGATAAAATGTTGACTCTTGCCATAATAGATTTCCATAATAATAGTAAAGATGTTTTTCTGGGAGGCAAGAATATCATTTGGAGGAAAGTTTTTCTAGCAGCATGAGAGAAGGTAATAACACAGCTCTGGAGTCGTACGCACAGGGAGGAGGGCAAAGAAGTTAAGTCTACACACTCATATTGGCAGACTGAGAGAGAAAACAGGCTGATTCTATGTTTCAAGTCTCCATAAACAAAACACTTACTCAAATAATCAAGAAAAGACCAACCTGGTTGTGAGAAGCAAGTTATTTAAACCATTTCTGTCCAGGTTCCTCATTTGTAAATGTAGAATACCAGTATTATTCATTTCATTAAACTACTGAAAGATTTTTTTCTTGGTTTATTTTGTTTTTTTGAGATAGGGTCTCACTATGTACTTCAGGGTGGCCTTGAGTCCAGTACATAGACAAGATTCCCCTCAAATGCCAGATGATTTTCCTGCCTCAGCTTCCTGAGGGCTGGGACCATAGGTGAGTGCCACCACACCTGACAACTACTGAAAGGTTTAAATAAAATACAGTAATATACATTAACGTGCCACACACGTAACAAGCCTTCATGTTACACAGTAGATGTAAAAGAGTTTTTCTTCAGCCTTCACAGAGAAACAAGTGAACATTAAGAATTCATTTCAAGGAAAAAGTTTCAAAAGTATTCTGAGGGTCAGTAGCTGTTGAATATTTTAGTGCTTTCTGTATGTAGTGTAAAAAGCTTTACCTGAAGCAAAAGAATAAATCAGCATGAGTTTCCAGGCAAGTTTCCTCTACCATGAAGTTAAAAAAGAAAAAATGTAAATGTCAGTGTTGTAAAATGCTAATTTTCAACCTGGGGGCCATTTATCTGGGAAAACATAATCTTAAAGAAATGCTAGAAGATACGATTTTACAAGCTTGGTATTTAAAAATCTGAAATATTCTACAGAACATTTTCTTTTAGAAAACAAATTGCAACGAAGAATTCTTGGAATGCATATCATACATAAATTCTAGAGTAATTTCCAAAGGAGCTTATAGTGAGAAACTCCAGCAAACACCAAATATTTTATCCATAATGTAGTCATGTACCATGTATTCAGCAAGTTAAGTTACACTGTATTTTCAAAGTCTGATAAGGAGAGCAAGTTTTCTACAAAGGAAACAAATACAAATAAATACAAGTGTGGGTTTATTTTTTTTAAAGACAGGGTCTTGTTAGGTAGTGCAGGCTGGCCTTGAACTATGTAACCCTGGCCAGTCTTGATCTCACAGAAATCGTCCTGTCTCAGCTTCCTGAGTGCTAATTATAGGTATGAGCCACCCCACATGTACTTATTTTTGTCTTTTTAATTTTATTAATACATGTTTGCAGTAAATCATTATCTTCCTCTTGAGGAATTGGTACATGCACAGAACACATTTTCAATGCTTTTACTCTCCTTTTTCCGTCATTATCCCTCCCTCCATTGCTAAACCTTCTTCTCACATACAGATTACCTAATCCCTTTTATCTATCTTATTTTGCTCTACTTATACTTCGAGCTTCTCATGTAAAAGAAAGTGTGATATTTAAGCATGTGTGTCTGATTTATTTTACTTAACACTATTGTCTCAGGGTATATCCATTTTCCTACAAACAACTCAAATCTATCCTTCACAGCAAAGTAGTACTCAAATGTGTACATACCAATTTTCTTTATTTGTTCATCTGCTGATGGACACACAGACCACCTCTAAGATTTTGTTATTAGAATCATGCTGGTTTAAGTATGCATGTATCACTGTAGTAAATGTCTTTAACTCTTTCTGGAAGGGGAATGGTTGGGTCTAACGGAATTTCTACTCAGTTCTTTGAGGAATCTCTATACAAACTTCCATAGTAGTTGGATTAATTTACATTCCCAACAGCATTGCAGAAGAACCCCTTTTACTCCTCACCCTCATCAGCATTTGTTATTACTTGACCCCTTCACCCCAACCCACTGGAAATCAAACTCAGGACCTTGAGCTTGCCAGGCAGGAGTACCACTGAACTAAATCCCTGGCCCATTACTTGATTTCTTGATGACAGCCATTTTTTCTGGAGTAGGATGGTATCTCAGTGGTGTTTTAATTTGGATTTTTTTAATAGCTAAGATGTTCAACATTTTTTCCTGAATTTATTAGCCTTCTGTACTTCTGAGAAGTGTCTAGTCATTTCAGATGCCCAGTGGGGTTTTTTTTTCCCTCCAGTTGCCCAGTTTTTGATTGGGTCTTTTATTTTGAGAAGGTCTAATATTTTTGTTCTTTATATATTTTAGGAATTAGTACTCTATGGAGTACCTGGTAAATTTTTTTCCCATTTTGCAGGTTGCTGCTTCACTCTGTTGGTCATTTCCTTTGCTGTGCAGCTTTTTAATTTCATATGAACCCATTAGCTGACACAGTATCTTTCTTGTACAACCAGGGTTCAATTCAGAAAGTCTTGGCCTACACCTATGTCTTCAAGAGTTGTAATCATTTTATCTTCTAGCAGAATGTTTCTTTTTCAGTATGTAGCTTTGATCTATTTGATTTTAGTTCAGTACATGATGAAAGATACAGGTCTAGATTCAATATTCTCTATGTACACAGCCAGTTTTCCCAGCACCATTTGTTCAAGATATTATCTTTTCTCCAGCATGTTTTTCATCTTTGTTAAAGATTAGACAGCTCAATGTGCCTGGGGTTGTTTCTGCAGCCTCTATTCTGCTCCACTGATCCACATACATGATTTCTGTCAGTACCATACTGTTTTAATCACTGAAGGTTTGTAATATAACTTGAAATCCAAGATTGTGGTGTCTCTCTGTTTTGTTCTTGTTTCCCAGAAATGCTTTTGCTACTCTTGATTTCTTCTGGTTCCACATGATTTTAGGGTTGTTTTCTCTAGTTCTTTGAGAAATGTTATTAGTATTTTTAGTGGGGTTGTATTAAATCTATACATCAGTTTTAGGAATATGACCATTTTGACACTACTGATTCTACCTATTTCTAATTTCTGATGTTCTCTTCAATGTTCATTTTAGAATACTGTAATTTTCATTACAGAGGTAATTTACTTCTTTTTTTTTGGTTAATTTCTAAGTATTTAATTTTTCTTGGGTGTTTTTTCAAAGTTATTTCTCTAATGCTCTTATATCATAATTTAAATTTTCCTATCATTTACTCCTTCCAATATATTATGAACAAAATTATACATACTTCATCACCTAAATCATAGTGTGTAAAGAGTCTTAGTATAGGAAAAATATTTTGAGAATACATTTTTTAATTTTTACTAATGATCAATATATAGCTAGTGCTACAGCACTGAGACAGTATTCATCTAGAAAGTAAAGAAAACGAATACTTTACCTATCTACAGCAACAACAACACTTTGAGAACTGGTTTCTCCGATGGATTCCTGAATACTTGCAATCTGCTTCCAATCCACATTTCCTCCAACTAACACATATAAGAGAGTTATTTCAGTTAAAAAAAAATTCAGTGGAACAATATACTTAGTTTAAAAACACATTTCTTGCTCTTTTGTTTTGTTTTGGTCCTTTTAGTTTTCTGACACAAGGTCTCACTATGTAATTCAGATTGCCATGAACTCATTATGTAGCCCAGGCTGGCCTCAAATTTGTAGTGATTCTCCTGCTTCTGCCTCACAGCTAGGATTACAGGCATGGGCCACTTTGCCCACCCTTAAAACATATTTCTAAAATTAATCATGTTGCTAATAAGTAAATGAAGGGTTTGAATGAATGATTCTTTTAGTATTATTTATCAAAGACAAATATGCTTATTGAGCAATACTAAGCAGTATGTAAGACATGGGTTATAAGGCACAAACTGCAAAGATCACATGAATTAGGAGTATGGTAAATCTAGGTTAAAATAAAAAAAAAAATCAATGTTGGGCCAGAGATCCAGCACCTGCCTAGCAAGCACAAGGTCCCTGGTTTGATCCCTGGTAACCACATGCCACAATGCCAGGTGTGGTGGCTCACACCTGTCATCCCAACACTCGGGAGGCAGAGGAAGGAGGACTGGTGAGTTTGAGGCTTGCCTGGGCTACACAGTGAGCTCAGGGCCAGTCTGAACTACAAAGCAAGACCCTGTCTAAAAAAGGAAAAAAAAAAACCCTCAATGTTTAATTAGCTTACACTAGTTTGAATGATATCATCTTGGAATGATTCCAATTCATATAATTAGAATTTCCTGATCATTTAATTTTCAATTCCCTATTCAAAAATGCTAGCTGACAATTCTACCTGTACAGTCTATCATTCTCTTATTTAAAAGGTCACTTATCCTTTTCTTGATTTGTTCCATAAGATAGTAAAACAAGAGTATCCTCTTTCTTTCAACTTATTTTGTACACCATTTATTCAACTCTATTCCTGTTTAGTTCAGGGCCTCCTCTCCGTCTTGGCTCCTGAAACAATTCCCTGAGTTACTGCCCTGCCACTGTTTATTCCCCTCTTCAATCTGTCCCTCCCTCCTCTGCCAGATGACAAAATTATTACTTTTATTTTGCTGGGATAAAATACAAGTGCTTCAGCCTAGCATGGAAGGCACTAACCTTCAACATTTCAGCTAATGTGTGTCTCTAGTCATATTCTCTCTCAACTACTACAAAACTCACCTATCGGGCCCAATTTGGGTTCTTAATAAAGGACTCCTCTCTATTTCCCTCATCTGTCTGTAAACCAAATTTTTATTTAATAAGCTCTACTCAAATATAATGTTGCCTTCTCACCCAGATAAAATATGCAATATATTTTCTAAATAAATGTTAAGTGACCAAGCTATTGAATTTTCAAATATTAATCTCTCTTAGAAGAATGGAAAGTCTACAATTAAAATTTAAATATTATACACCATGTATTCTTAATGGTTGAACTTTCATGTTTCCAAAAATAAAGTACAGAATTTTTTTCACAGAAGAAATTGTATACAGTCAACTGTCCATTATCTGTGAGTTCTGCATTCATGGGTTCAATGAACATAGAATCAAAAATATTTATGGGGAAAGACTATGTTTTTAACTGAACATGTGTATTTTTTTCCTGCCATCATTCACTAAACAACAGAATAATAGTTCTAACTATTTACAGAGCATTTACATTGTAGTGGGTATTATTAAGCAAGTTAGAGATGATTTAAAGTATATAGGAGAGTATATGTAGGTTACATGCAAATAATATGTCACTTTACATAAAGGACTTAAAAGTCCTTGGATAGTGATACTCCCAGAGGTCTAGAACACATCCTACACAGATACTTAAGAATGACTACATTCAATTCTGTTAATTTTGTTACATGGAGTATTTGGTCTATAGATGATATTGCTAATGAATGCTGGTTTTAACTGGCTCCACTGTCTATAGCACATCTTCTAGCTTAAATTCTGACTATAGCATCCTGCTCAAGAAAGTTATCTGCTGTCTGGGAAGGTGGGCACAGAGGGACATGGCTAGGCAGACATCTTTCAAATGGACTGGATGGTTACTAACAAGACAGCCTGAAGGGTAGGCTCTGCTAACTGGCAGTAAGTCAATAAATTAGTTCCCTTAAGGGTCCAGATTGAAAGTTAAGAGTGTGATGAACCTGGAGGATGGAGAAAACTGAAAAGAAAAGTGGGTGACATAAGAGAAAGCATAAATAAAAAGACAGAGTTACTGGTTTCTGGAATAGTCTGGAAGCTTGAACTGTTTTGTATTTCCAAGTTTAAAATGTATCTTTATGTAAGTCCCCACCCCCTTTTTTTGAAGGGAGAAGGAAGGACATTTCATATTCTTACAATCTAAATAGCACAACAGTATAATAATTTAATTTTAATTCAAGTATACTGGCAAATATTCTCTCATTTGCCCAAAACTTTTAAAAGACAAAATTATTTCACTGCTGTTTTATTTTTACTTTAACCTCATTTTGTAGTGCTACTTGCCAAAATTGAGCCCATGCAATTAACATCTATTATTACTTTAGTCTTTTGACACACCTATGTCTTTTCAAAGGTAATCAGTGCACGTTCACTTCACTTGACTATTAATAGTTTTTGTTATATCCTATGCTACTTCACAATGTGTAGAGCTGGACCTCCATGTTATGTCAAGTCACCTTGCAGTTGCTCAGGTAGTTCGAACTCTTGTTGCTGGATTATCTAGGTATCAGGACTGCACCTGTACCTCCTACACCTCATGCTAACCCAACAGCTATGAAATCACTTAGGAGAAAGCTTGCACCACTAGCAGTTTCAACTGGATATGGCAAGATAATAATTTTCCTCAGGACACGAAGTCACAACATAATTCTGGTCTTTACTTCTTCCCCTGTACAGCAGATGCCTTTTTCATGTCTGAAATATTTCTGGATTTCTTAAGAAGTTCTGCTGTCATCAACAAAAATAACTTAATGACAAAAAAAGATTAAAAATACCCTAAATGTATAACCCAAGCCTTTAACAGGTAAATATTCTTGGCTCTTGAGGACCTGTTTAAATCATGCCTGCTTGGAGGTGGGGAGAATGGACTGGGAATATGTGCAAAAATTTCTCGTAAATGAGCCATTGTGCTGAGTTCATTTATATTCTTATCTGATCCTAATAACTTTACTTCTTTTAGTTTGAAAAGTGGAAGCCAAATCTCAGAAAGATAAAATTAACACCACACAGTAAAGAATATAAAAAATTTAAATCTAAAAGTAAAGTTTTCAAGATCAAAGTCTAAATTTTGCTTAGAATGTGGAACAACTTCCATGTATGATTACAAGTGTTCAGTCTTTAACTTTTTATATCCATTTTTACTAGTATTTCCCTTTCTTCTAATGGATTAAACCCGGAAATTCCTGGCTATAAGAACACTAGGGGAATCTTGGGGATATGTTCCACATTGACAGATGGGTTTGGATAGACCTGCCCTGTATTTAAAAAACTGTGAATGTGAACATTTCTCCAGTTGCCCAACTAGAAATATTATGCTATAGAAGCCTTCACACATTTATCTACTTAGTCTTAAGACAGGAATTTATTTGCAATCTTTTCTCAGTCCCAAGTAGGATATTCAAGAGTAAGGGTCACTTAATATTGTGAGCCACACTAGGCAAAAATGACTCTCTGCCTTACTCATCTTGCTTCCCTTCATAAGATTGGATGAAAGGCACTTAATCTAATCACAGTTCACTGATACAATAAAGTGACATAATAAAAAGGTTTATAATGATTTTGATATTTTATAAAAAGAACTTAAAAATTCTTACCTAGCCCCAGACCCACAAATTCATCAGGAGCCTGATCTTTTGTCCCAGTAAGAGATCCTTCTCTTCCTCTCACTGTTCCTGAAATGTATCGAGGTTTCACTCCAGTTCCTATAAGTTGTGCCAGCTCCAACTGACTGATGCACTTTAGAATCTTAATTATGAAAAGGAAAAAAAAATTTTAATTCTAATATCTTCAAAAATATGTAAATGTATATACAGTTTAGATTTAAACATTGATTACCTTATAAACCACTATAAGACCATTGAATATATTTATTTAAAATGTATTATATTATTTTTTCCATTATATCTTATCAGTGATAGAATATTTAGCATTACCTCATTTTATAAACCAAATTGCAAAATTGAAGATAAAATGTTTATACCTCATGCCATGAATTTCCTAAATAATTTCCATCTGTATGAGCCACTGTGATAAGTGTTTTTATCGTATCAATATTCTTTTGCTTCATTTCAGTAATTCCAGAACTCACTGTAAGTAAGGTAAATCTTGCTAGTGCCTGGACATATGCATCTCTTTCGAGCTACCACAAAAAAAAAAGGAGAGAGAAAGAAAAACAGAAAGATCTACTTACATGCAGATTGATCTAATTCCTTACTGAGAAACTATTTACTTATTTAGTAAATTTTTAAATGACATCATGAATTACATACTGTACTGCAAAA